>VBSM01002707.1:2231474-2241580 GCA_008086735.1 Cheirogaleus medius
CTGCTTTGTCGAAGATTAGATGGCTATATGAAGATGGTTTCATATCAGGGTTCTCAGTTCTGTTCCACACGTCAATGTCCCTGTTTTTATGCCAATACCAAGCTGATTTAATTACTACAGCTTTGTAACTTTCTCCATAGATGTCATGTACTTCCCTGTTAGGTTTACACATAAGTACCTGATAATATTATTGATATAATAAGTGGCATCTTTTGCTCAAAGTATATTTCCAAAATATTTATTGCTGGTATATATAAATGAAATTATATTATATACATTGTTCATATAGTTAGTCACATTGCTAAACACTATTTTTATTTCTAATAATTTGTGCGTTCTTTTAGGTTTTCTGTGTAGAAAATCATATCAACTACTAATAATGGCACTTTTGTTTCCTTTTCTTCATTCATCTGTCTTTAATTGTAATTTTTTATCTTACTGAATGGGCTAGAAACTCAAATACAAAGTTTACTAGAAGTCATGATAATAATTGGCCTTACCTTGTTTCTGATTTCAATCTGAATTTTTCTACCTTTCTCCCACTAAAAAAAAAAAAAAAAAAGTTTCCTCTCTCTCTCTCTCTCTCTCTATATATATATATATGTGTGTGTGTGTGTTATGTATATGTATATATATGAATAATTAGTCATCAAGGAAGTGCAAAAACAAAACAAATATATATATATATATATATCTTTGTATACTTATGAAAGTATGTCTTTAGGAAAGTTTCTTAGATGAGTCAATGCTGAATCAAAGGATGTCCACATTTAAAATGTTAGTAAATTTTGCCAGATTGCTTCCCAAAAGGTTTGTGTCAATTTACACTAATAGAAATATTAAAGTTAAAAAATACAGTGATTTATCTTAGAAAAGGAGGAGAAAGTAAAATCAGACATGGCATACATATGAAACTTTCTCCAATTCCAATCACACTAAAGAAGTAGATTTATACATTGGAACTGATAGTTCTTATAATTGCTAATAACTGCCAACCTTCCAAACAGAGGCTGTCATTAGGCTGTGCTCATTCATTTCTACAGGAAGATAATTTTGAGAAAGACACCAAAATGGTGTCTCAGCAAAGGCAGGTATCAGATGTAGAAAAGAAAAATAGTCTAATTGTTTTGGGGTCCCATGCTTGAGGGCAATGTTCTCCACCTCTCCAATGCATTTGTAACAGAGACAAATTTCTTGATATACTGGCTAAGATGTCTCAGAGTATGGAGAGGTATAGTTCCAGGCTGGTCATATTTCTTGATAATTATTACAGGCAGAAGAGGTTTCTGCCTAGGGGTTGGGAATAGAAAAGTTACTATGAAATATCCTTCAAGGAAGCCATAGATGGGGTATTGAAAATTCAAATACTTATAGGGCCAGACAGGTATTAAAAACAAATGAAGTGGGCCACATGCAAGAAGGCTGGGAACTGTGGCAATCTGGAGAGTGCATTCTTCTTCCCAAATGGAGAAGCTGCTATTAATACTTTAGTCAATTGTTGCCATGAGCTAATGAGTGCCTAGTGTTGTCAGAGATGCTAGCAATCCAAAATTTATTTTAAAAGTTCTGATTTTTAAATGTGGAAAATGGATTTAAATGTCTTAAAACACTGAGCAGACCAACACAAAATATCTTGCAGGCTGTATTTTCCCCTTTGAACTCTCATTTTTCTACTTTTCTTGCAGATAATGGGAGTCTACATATTAGGTTGAGATTGGGTTCTGCTCAACCTCAGTGTAAGCTCCACGTAACTGCGGAATGAGAATGTCTGCCTCCCAAACTCTTCCAAATAAAAACAAGCCTACCTGTAGAAGAGGAGGAGTGAAAAGAGGGATGACAAAAGTAACTGAGATAGTCATAGGAACTGCCAAAAGGGGCTTTGTGGTGAGAGAACAGATCTTTACATGGCACGGATGCACCCTGACTAGGGCTATTCCTTCTCTTACAAGGAATTTGGCAGTGGGTAGCCCAGGGGTGGCTTGGTGGCTCAAGATAAGTCCTGACTCTGATCTTCTTTCTCTGCCTTTCTTACTATTTGGCTTCTTTCCTGTGGGTTTAAGATATCTATTGTGGTTCCAGTCACTGTATCCATACTCCAGGCAAGGAAAAGGAGGGAAGAGCAAAAACAAAATGCATAAGATAGCTGTCTCTACCTTCTTAGAAGGATAGAGCTTCCCCAATAGCCTTACCTATTAGACTTCTGCTTATGTTTAACTGGCCAGAACCCTGAAACATGGTCACCCCTAGGCTGCAGGGGAGGCTTCCCTGAATAAAGAGTTCTGTTAAGAAAAAATCGGGAAGTGGATATTGAGAAGGTATGGCCTAAGTATACAGTACAAGTAATTCTGGGGCAAACCTGCTATTATTCTGTTCTTATGATTATGCTTACTTTCTGTAGGCTGGATGCATCTGAACCCAGAATCTGCCCCTGGTGTTTCAGAAGCTATGATGTAACTGAGGAAGGTCAAAACAGCAGAAAAGCATGAGGTCCACATCTCCCTGACCTTCAGGAAAGTAGGCTGAGACTATAAATATCCCTTTGTTTCTCTTCAGCTTGGACTTGATGGCTTTTATGAAATGATGGCAAAATAATCAGGGTACATAGAGCAAAGTGGACTTTGCCAATATTGTCCTTTGCCATATTTTAATCTGGGATTTTGGTCCCTTAGGCTCAGCACTGTAAACCAAGAGTAGAGCATGGGAACCACAGTCTGTGGCTATTTTGAATCCAGGGAATGATTGTGAGCCCAAATTCAAGACTGAAGAGTGGTTAATGATTTAGACCAGGAAAAAAATTTAATTTATGAAAAACACTGTCAATTTTGATTCAGCTACTGTCACCTGAATAGGGTAGAGCACACCACTTAACTAGGAGTCCTATCAGGGTCACCTCTACCATCGTTTAAAACAAACAAACAAACAAACAAACAAACAAAAGCAGAAAGATAGGGTTGGATAAGCCCCAGAGTGAAATTTTGTCTTGGTTCAATTCTATTGCCTATTCAGTGCTGTGGGGCACTTGGAAATCTGATTCAATTATTCCTTCTATCATTTCATCAATTGATTGGTTCACTCAGAAAATATTTGAGTAGTTACTCTATGCCAAGTAGCTGGGTGCAGAGTAGCTACTGAAGTTAAAGGAAATACTCCCAAGGTCATGATTTAAATGAGAACTTTACAGGGATAGTAAAAATGTTATGGGGAGAAGACTACAGGAAGGTCCTTGTAGAAGTCTAATTTGAAAATCTACATTAGAAACTCAAGGATAGCAAGGACTGCCAAAGGGACTACTCTTTATTTATAAGTGGCTATCTAGCAGAAATAGGAAAGGGGCCAGCTTGTTGGCTCATGCCTGTGATTCTAGCAGTTTGGGAGGTCAAGTCAGGTAGATCACTTGAGACCAGGAGTTCGAGACCAGTCTGGGCAATAGCTAGATCCTGTACCTACAAAAACCAAAACAATTAGCTGGGTATGGTGGTGTGCGCCTGTAGTCCCAGCTATTGAGGAGGCTTAGGCAGGAGGATCACTTGAGTCCAGAAGTTTGAGGTTGCTGTGAGCTATGATCGTATGCCACTGCACTCTAGCTCAGGTGACACAGCGAGACCCTGTCTGGAAAAAAAAAAAAGAAAGAAAGAGAGAGAAAGAAATAGGAAAGGGGATTTGGAGATCAAAGAGCAATTCACAAAAAGACTTTTCAACAAGACTTCTGGAAGGAAGAAGGAGTGGTGGACCATGGGATCAGGAAGTCAAAACATCCTGCATTGTGGTTTCAGGGCAGAGAGGCTGAAAGGAATATTCCCAAAATGGCATGGAGAAGAGCCACTTAAAATGTCTTCTCAAACAGTCCATGGTGAAATTGTCCTACATTCCTCAAAGAAGACCATAAAGTTGAAGGTGCTCCTGGGGGTGGGGAGAGGACAGCAAGAGCTTGAAAGTTGTGGTCTCTTGAATGCTAGACAATCCATATTTGGTCAAGAAATCTGAAATCACTGTGGTACAATAATTGTTGTCCAACTCTGGGAGTGGTGAAATAGAACCTTGGAAATAGAATTGAAGTACCAAAGCAAGAGCAAAACTACAGAGAATGGCAATTCATCACAAGAAAGAGCCCCCCAGGGTACAAGGGAAAATAAGAGGCCTCAGATAAGAGATGTTGTAGTTTCAGTAATCTAAATCTGTGAGGCTCAGAGCCAAATATCACCCGCCTTTTCGTTAAATCCTTTGGCTGTTCCTGAATATAGATAGCCATGAAGAAGTATGTCTTACTATACTAATTAGCTTATGAGTCTATATTTATAGAATATGCATTTTGCCTCTATACACAAAGTCACATCATCCACACAAACACATCTATGCATACAGCATTCAAAAAAATTTTTTAACACTTTAATCTATTTTCCCTTTTGGGTTTCAGTATTTGTGAGCCAATTTTAAAGAAAACTTTTTCTAGAATCGACTCCATTGGAAGCTCTGTGGCAAGCCTTCCAAAATCCATTTTTCAGCGGCCTCCAACAGGATAGAAGGAAAATGAGGTTTTCATTCTTCCTTGCTTTATAACTGCTTAGCTCTTTTTGATCCACTTTTGCTCTGAGAAGAATATGAAATAGAAATATTTTTAAGCCCTTAAGAATTTGAATGTAATAAAGCCTCTCAAAATAAAACCCTATTTCACATAAAAGTTTTTGTTTTAAGATACGGAAGCTGAAATAGGTTGAGGAAAGGGAGAGAAATCTGGAATTTCAGAACCAATGTATTGTTTTGTGGGCTTTCCTCTTGCAAACAGTAAAAGGGTCTCAATTTATAATGACTTTCTTTTGTTTTTTCCTTCTTGAAGGATCTTAGTGTTAAGTTTGGTGAGTGTACACTTGCTAGGCAGTAAATACACAGAATTGAAGTAATAAGGCATTTAGATGCTCAGGGACCACAGCCAACCCAACCCTTACACCAAGCGTCTACTTATCTGCAAGCCTATGAGAAAAGACCCAACAGGACCCACTGACTTGTTTTTTCTGGATGTCACGCTGATCCTGTCTCACACTGATACAAACCCACAACCTCCACGTTGCCACTGGCCCTTTGGACTTTTCCATCAGTATTGACTTGATCTTGTCTGATGCTCTCTATTTTACTTCAGATAAGCTACTTCAATTCTAGCCTGGGTTCCCCCAGAAACCAAGTCCCAAAGCTGGGCACCTCTACACAGCTGATCGTCCTCCCTGTAGGTGTATAGTAAGGAAAATAGGATGGGGTTCAGACACCCAGCTGCTCAGGAGCCACAAGAACTGAGGCTGGGGGTGGGAGGGGAGGTAGGGGCAATGTATGTAACTCTAACAATATTTGTACCCCCATTATATGATGAAATAAAAGCAAAAAAAAAAAAAAAGAACTGAGGCTAGTAAGTAACTGTAGTAGGCATGAAAAGTGTTGGGGCTATTCTACTATCCCATTAAACTTCCAGCCCAAAGGATCATTATGTAAAATGAAAAATTAATTAAGAGTGGGCGAGATTCCATCATCCCGAGATTCCATCATCCCTTGCTCCTGCTAGAGCCCAGGGCTGATCAGTAGCAAATTATAGTCTGAGTCACTTGATCTTGGGAAGCTAAGAGGAGTCAGGCGACTATTCATCCTAATGTGTCTACAGGGTGTTGGTATAGAGTGCAGAAAGGTAGGCCTTCTCACCCTCTCTTATCTTCTCTGTCATCAGTCATCCTATCAAAGGATCCAGGTTTCTCCATGATGGAAACAAAAAGCTCACTTTTTCTGTGAAGGGCTTTTATGTGTTTACACGCAAGCTGTTGTTACATGTATCAATGGTGGTGGGTTTTAAATATAGAAAAAAATTGCAGTAGTGTTGATGGCAATAAGTTTATTTACGTTTTTCCTTCCTTGGTTTAAAACATGAATCAAATATACCCTCTAAGTAGGGAAAAAATTGTAATAATGCTGTTGAGTGCAAATTTTACTGCTATGGTAATTGTAAAAACACACTGATAATAAAAAAGTTTTAGTGGCACATTAGGGTTGAATTTTATTAGGGTTGAATGTGACTAGAACCCAGGAAAAAAATTAACACAAATATAGCTCTCAGCAGTTTTATTAAATATATATCAAGATATAGGGTTTAGTGAACAGGACAGATCAAAGGTTTCTGACTTTAACTGATAGTGGAGCACAAAGATTAAGCAATGACACTTCCAGATGGCTGAGGGCTTAGAGAAGAGGCAAAACCACAGTGAATACTCTCTTATAGGTACAGGCAGCAGGAAGGCACACATCAAAGAAACACCATGGTAAGCAAAGGAAATAGGATTAGGAGAGGAGAAACTCTGACACCCAAAGGTTACTTTGCTAGTGCCAAAAGGTCACAGACTGATAACCCTCTGTAGATATGGTTGGCAGGTGGAGTAGGGGATTAAAGGAAGGAGACCTGTTGATGTAATAGGTAGGATCAAATAGCACTACCAAAGAAAAGTGATAAAATAATAGATCTGATTAAGCCTCCTCCAACTAAGTTTCAGAAATATTCAACTTAACAATGGTTAAGTTGGAATTCCCTCTTTATGGAATTCAATATATGTGCCAGGCCTGGTTTGGTACTCTGTTTACTTACATTATCTCTCATTCTTATACAACCTTGCAAGGTATTTTCACCCCCATTTTAACATGTGCTCTAAATGCCACTTGGGACCTCCATAACTCTTGACTCTGGGTAAAATTGACCCCAAACCTCAAAATCCACTACCTGTAGATGTTGAAAGTTCAACTCACATTTTCTGCAATTTCTGAGGCTTCCTCTGTCTCTTGGGCTCCTGCTGCTTCTCACGTGGCTTCTGTCCCCACAGCCTCAATCCTGTTGTCAAATTCAGCTTCTTGTTCAGTTTCCACAAACACACACACACACACACACACACACACAGAGGTCTCTTACTCAAAATATTGGTGAGTATGTAACTTTACTACAGCTCTGGAAATTATGAGGATGGAGGTACATTGTGCACCATATCTTACTTACCCTCTTCTTACCCTTCTTTCCCAGCTCCTTCTTCCCTTTCCTGCAGAGTCCTTGAGCACTGCAAACTCTTCTTAGGCATTTTGTTTCAACTCTAGCTGGTTTTAACTCCCACACTTGCTTAGCCAACTCCATCAAGGTTATCAGCATATAAAAGAACATTCCATTTAAAAAGATGCATCCTTCATAGAAGAAAGTTGTGATTATAAATATCAAAATAAAAATAAAATTTGTGCAGATACAGTTGAGGAAACTGAGATTCAGAGAGGTAATCCACTCGGCCAGAACTCAACAGATAGTGATCGAGTTATGATTAGAAATAGATCTGTCTGAATCTAAAGCCCGTATTCTTTCTACTTGACAATAGAAATCTTTCCTCCTGGCTTACGGGGAGAGTAGAAGCCCAGATTGCCTTACTCACTTCCTTCTCCTTTATTGTGCACCAGTTATTGACTTTCTCATTGCTCTGTTGTCTTCTCAATTGCTCCTAACACATCTAGGTGAAAGGTGCAAAAACAAGTGCCCCAAGGAACTCATGGGTTAACCTAATGCCCTGAAATTAATCTGCCCTCAGTGTTCTCTCATTCTCTAGAGTACTGCTCCTCAATCAGGAATTTTGCCTCCCAGGGGATATGTGGCCATGTCTGAACACATTTGTCAGTTGTTACAATTGGGGGAGTGCTACTGGCATCTAGTGGGTAGAGGCCAGTGATGCACTCTGCATCCTGCAATGCACAGGACAGCTCCCCACAACAAGAATGATCTGGCTAAAAATATTAATAGTGCCAAGGTTGAGAAACCTTGTTCTAAGGAGTCCACTCATTGCTGTGCAATGTTTATTGCCTGTTTCACATGGACTGGTTTCTTTTTCATTGCTGTTGCTGATGTCAACTACCACCAACCTTTCTGATGCCTGCTGCCACCATCAAAATTCCAAATAGCCATCCCCTCTGAGAAGTGTTATTTCCAGGAATGCTGTCATGTGGACTGATTCTAGCTGACTCTCTTGGTGTTCCTCAAAATGGTGGCACTAGGTTATTCACATATGTGTGGGGAAGCCTACAGCAATAATTTGCCCGTTATTTTTGTGATGGCCTAATGTAAAGCTTATGTTTACATGGGGCAAAATTGGACATAAATATTCCTGAACTCTGTTTTGGATATTGTGCCCTATTTTCTCAGAGCAATAAAATCCAGCTTCCAAACCTAA
The DNA here is from genome assembly GCA_008086735.1 of Cheirogaleus medius. Lineage (NCBI taxonomy): Eukaryota > Metazoa > Chordata > Mammalia > Primates > Cheirogaleidae > Cheirogaleus > Cheirogaleus medius. The sequence continues at coordinate 2,239,697 of VBSM01002707.1, forward strand.
TCCTCCTTTCTTCTCCCTAGACATTCATGTCTTGATATTCTGTAACTTTGGGTTCTGGATCAACAGATTTAGTCCTATGCAGAATTGGTACCAAGAAGTGGGGTGCTGCTACAACAAATACCTAAAATGTGGAAGTGGCTTTGGAAGTGGGTAACAGATAGAAGCTGAAAGAGTATATAGCATTTCATGCTAGAAAAAGCCTAGCATGGAATATTAGGACTGAGTCTGATCAGGGCTCAGAAGAAGAGAGCTGTAGAGAGAGCCTAAATCTTCTTAGAGATTATCTAAGTGGTTGTGAACAGAATGTTGCTAGAAATATGGACAATAGAGGCTACTCTGATGGTGTCTCAGATGGAAATGAGGAATGTTGTTGGAAACTGGAGGAAAAGCCATCCTTGTTATAAAGTGGCAAAGAACTTGGCTGAATTGTATCTGTGTCCTAGTTCTTTGTGGAAAACAGAACTTAAGAGAGTGAAAGAGGATATTTGGTGCAAGATCTAAGCAATCTTGCTTAGATTGCTTGTGTTGAGGGTGTGGCATGGCTTCTTTTGACTACTTATAGTAAAGTGTGAGAAAAGAGAAACAAATTAAAGATTAAATTTATAATCAAAAGGGAAGCAAAAATTAAAGAGTTGGAAAATTCTCAGTTTGGCCAGGTTGTAAAGAATGAGAAAGTGTGTTTGGGGGATAATGTCAAGGGTGTGGCCCAGTGAGTATTTGATAAGGAGATTGGTATGGATAGAGGGAATCTAGATAGTATTTCTTAAGAAATGGAAAAATGACTTTCAAGGCATTTCAGAGAGCTTTGGGCTGCCACTCCTATCACAGACCCAGAATGCCAGGGCCTTGAGGGCAGAATGGTTTCAAGGGAGGGGCGCGGGGCTTCTGTGGGTCCTCAGAGCTCACTGCCTAGGTCTTCCTCAAGTCTCTGCCCCATGTATTACAGTGCAGTACTCTTTGGTCACCCCAGGTGTGGCTCAAGTGGGCCCAGGTGTAGCTTGGGCCACACCTCCAGGAGGCATATGGGGTAAACATCGGCAGCATCCACATGGCGCCAACACTGTAGGCACAGAGAGTGCAAGAGCCATGGGAGCATAGCTACCTTTGCCTCAATTTCAAAGAATGCCCAGGCAGAGAACTGCCATAGGGGCAGAGCCACCACAGAGAGCCTCTACTAGGGCAATGCCTAGTGGAACCATGTGGTTGAAGCCACCACAGGGAATCCCCACTAGATTAATGTCCAGAAAGCCACGGGGTCAGGGCTACCACAAAACACCCCCTACTAGGACTATGTCTGTTGGACCCATAGGAGTAGGGGCATCCCTAAGACCCCAGAACTATAAAGCCACCAATGTGCAACTCTAGACTGGGAGAGCCACAGGTACAAGACTCCAATCTGTGAGAGCTACAGTGTGGCTGTGCCCAGCAACGCCATGGGTGCAGGGCTGCCTGGAGCCTTGGGGCCCAAACTCCTACCCAAAACTGTGTCCAGAAGGCAGGACATGGAATCAAGGAAGATTATTCTCCAGTCTTAAGATCTAATCTTGTTTGCTCTGTTGGGTTTTGTACTTACTTTGAATCTGTTACCCCTTTCTTCTTTCCTACTTCTCCCTTTGGGAATGGGAATGTTTAACCTATGTCTGTCTCACCATTGTAATTTGGAACCGTGTGACTTGTTTGATTTCACAATCTCCCAGCTGAGGGGAAGATTTGCCTGAGAATGAATCAAACCTTGAGTCTCACCGATATCTTATTTGGACAATATTTAGATGAAGCTTTGGTCTTAGACTTTAAAGTTGATGCTGGAATGAGTTAAAACTCTTAGGGCTACGTCAATTCATGAGTAGATAACTAAAATGTGGTATATGCTCACAATGGAATATT
>VBSM01002707.1:2259456-2272515 GCA_008086735.1 Cheirogaleus medius
AAAAAAAAGTAGCCAGAGAAAAGAGATGTTACATTCAAAAGGATATATAGGTGACAGCGGGTTGGAAATTATGCAAGTAGGAAGGCAGTGGAGCAACATCTTATTAGAGGTTGGGAAACAAAACCACCAAAAATTTAGGAGCCTCTACCTCGGTGAAATTTTTAGGGGTTAACTAGAGTGGGGCATGTTGAAATATCCCTGCTAAGGTAAAGGAGAAAGTGTTTCATCGGGCCCCTTCCACAACAGCAACAACAAAAAAGCACAATATCTGGTGAGCCTCTTTGAACTACAACGTATTCCTCACTTGACTGTGTTACTCCAGCCCATTTAGTGAGTGACTCAAAAACCCAAAAAGCTGCTAGTTTTAGTGGGGCACAGAAAAAGAGAAGGCTCTGCAACAGGTCCAGGCTGCTGTGCAAGCTCCTTTGCCACTTGGGCCATTGATCCAGCAGACACAATGTCACTTGAAGTGTCAGTAGCAGATGGCGATGCTGTTTGGAGCCTTTAGCAGGCCCATATAGGTGAATTGCACTACAGGCCCTTAGGATTTTGGAGCAAAACTTTTTTTTTAATTTCAGCATATTATGGGGGTACAAATGTTTAGGTTACGTATGTTGCCTTTTCCCTCCCTTCCCCCCTGGAGTCAGAGCTTCAAGCGTGTCCATCCCCCAGACTGTGCGCATCGCACTCATTATGTTTGTATATACCCACCCCCTCCTCCTCCCTCCCACCTGTCCGACACCCAGTAAATGTTATTCCTATATGTCCACTTAGGTGTTGATCAGTGAAACCAATTTGCTGGTGAGTATATGTGGTGCTTGTTTTTCCATTCTTGGGATACTTCACTTAGTAGAATGGGTTCCAGCTGTATCCAGGAAAATACAAGAGATGCTATATCACCGTTGTTTCTTATAGCTGAATAGTACTCCATGGTATACATATACCACATTTTATTAATCTACTTGTGTATTGATGGGCACTTGGGTTGTTTCCACATCTTTGCAACTGTGAATTGTGCTGATATAAACATTTGAGTGCAGATGTCTTTTTTTATTAAAATGTCTTTTGTTCTTTTGAGTAGATGCCCAGTAATGGGATTGCTGGATCGAATGGTAGATCTACTTGTATCGCTTTAGGGTATCTCCATATTGCTTTCCACAGAGGCTGAACTAGTTTGTAGTCCCACCAGCAGTGTAGGAGTGTTCCTATCTCTCCGCATCCATGCCAACATTTATTGTTTGGGGACTTTTTGATCATTGAGAAACACATGCTACTGGGTCTTAATAGAGATTGAAAGCTTAACCCTAGGCCACCACATTACCATGTGACCTGAACTGCCCATCATGAACTGGGTGTTATCTGACTCATGCCATAAAGTTGGGCACGTACCACAACACTCCATCATTAAATGGAAGTGGTATATACTTAGTTGACTCAAGCAAGACCTAAGGGCACAAATAAGTTACATGAAGAAGTGGTCCAAATGCCCATGGTCCTCACTCCTGCCACACTATCTTCTCTCTCCAAGCTTGCAACTAAGGCCTCAGGAGGAGTTTCCTATGATCAACTGACGGAAGAAGAAAGAACCTGGACCTGGTTTATAGATGGTTCTGTATGCTATCCAGGCACTACCCTAAAGTGGACAGCTATAGCACTACAGCCCCTTTCTGGGGCATACCTGAAGGACCGTGATGAAGGGAAATCCTCTGGTAGGTAGAACTTTAAGCAATGCACCTGGTCACTCACTTTGCTTGAAAGAAAAAAAAATGGTCAGACATATGATCATATACCAGTTCATGGGCTGTGGCCAATGGTTTAGCTGGATAGTCAGGAACTTAGAGAGAACATGAGGGAAAATTGGTGAGAAAGAAATTCGAGGAAAAAGTACGTGGATAGACCGCTATGAATGGGCAAAAAATATGAAGATATTTGTGTCTCATATGAATGCTCATCAAAAGGTGACCTCAGCAGAGGAGGATTTTAATCATCAGGTGGATAAAATAACCCATTCTGTGGATACCAGTCAGCTTCTTTCCCCAGCCACTCCATCATCGCCCAATAAATAGGCTCCTGAATAAAGTGACCATGGAGGCAAGGATGGAGGTTATGCATGGGGTCAGCAACGTGGATGTCTACTCACAATGGCTGACCTGGCTACAGTTGTGACTGAGTGCCCAATCTGCCAGTAGCAGATGCCAACACTGAGTCTCCAATATGACATTATTCCCTGGAGTGATCGATCAGCCAGCTACCTGGCAGGCTTATTGTGTTGGGCCACCTCCATCATGGAAGGGGAAGTATTATGTCCTTAATAAAATAGACATTACTCTGGATAAGGATTTGTCTCCCTGCACACAATGATTCTGCCAAATCTACCACCCATAGACTTAAAATATATCTTATCTGCCATCATAGTATTCCATACAGCATTGCTTCTGATCAAGGAACTCACTTCATAGCAAATGAAATGGAGCAATGGGCCCATCCATGCTCATGGAATTCACTCGTCTTATCATGTTTCCCACCATCCTGAAGCAGCTGGCTTGATAACAAAGTACAATGGCCTTTTGAAGACTCAGTTACAGCACCAGCTAGGTGGCAATACCTTGTAGAACTGAGACAAAGTTCTCCAGAAGACTTTACATGCTCTGAATCAGTGCCCAATATATGGTGCTGTTTCTCTTATAGCCAGAATTCATGGGTCTAGCAATTAAGGGGTGGAAATGGAAGTGGCACCACTCACCATTACCCCTAGTGATCCACTAGCAAAATTGTAAGCCTTATGGTCTTCTGGTCAAGAAGTCTTAGTTCCAAAGGAAGTAATGCTTCCACCAAGAGACATTACAATGACTCTATTGAACTGGAAGTTCAGACTGCTACTCTGACACTTTAGGTTCCCCATGCCTCTGAATCAACAGGCAAAGAAGGGAGTTACTGTGTTGACCGGGGTGATTGACCCTGACTACCAAGGGGAAACTGGATTACTACTCCACAATGGAGGTAAGGAAGAATATGTCTGGAATACAGGAGATCCCTTGGGGCATCTCTTAGTATTTCCATGTCCTGTGATTATGGTGAATGGAAAACTACAACAACCCAATGCAGGCAGGACTACTAATGGCCCAGATCCTTCAAGAATAAAGGTTTGGGTCACCCCACCAGGTAAAGAATTATGACCAACTGAAGTGCTTGCTGAAGGCAAAGGCAATACAGAATGGGCAATAGGAGAAGGTAGTTATAAATACCAGGTACCACAATATGATCAGTTACAGAAATAAGGACTGTAATTATCACGAGTATTTCCTTATTTTCCAATAACCCCTACCCCCAACAGCCCATTAAATGGCTCCATGGTGTTCAGGCCCAGATTACCTCCAAGGCTCCTGTGAAGAAAAAAAACCACACCATTTATTGAGCACCTAATATGTGCCAGGCTCTATACCAAGCAGAGACTAAGAGGAAAGGCATAGTGTGCTGGGGGGAGGGGAAGGCAGCAAATGGCAGGAATAAAGCCAGATGGAGGATGCTGAGGCAGGAATCCACTGTATCCTGGTAGAAAGACAGACCTCAAGCCATTTGGGAATATAAGAGGAAAGTTGAGAAAGAGAGGAGGTGGCTTTGTTTGGCTTTGAAAAGTGGCTGGCCAAGATACTTGAGCACTGATGTACTCTTGACAGTTTGAAAGGGCTCTTGGATTGCTCCCATGTTCGGGCCACTTTTAAAGAGCCCTTTTGTGTGGATGTCTCTTTTATTTGTATGAAGTCATGCTCACCTCCTCTAGGTGTTTCTCAGCTGTTAAGAGCTCTCCAAATAGTCTGGAAGGCCCTTGTGACAAAGGGAGCTGTGGGATGCAAAGGCCAGGTGCTTAGCCTTCCATGAGTGGGTGGAAAATGGGAACAAAGTGAATACATGGGGTTTAGAGTTGGAGAATGTCCAGGTCACTCTTGGTTGAGTCAGAATAGCTGTAGTGGAAATAAGTCCCAGCTTAATTTTTCAGTTCCACTTCATCTCCCTTCTGAGAGGCTGAGACTAATAGGAAAAAGTGGGGCAAAGCAAAGAGGCTACTTCTTGAAGAATCAAACATAGTGGAAAGTTACCACTGAAAACAGAAAATATGAAATTTGAAAGTTCCTCTTCAGCATTAGCAGGAAATTAACCTGACATTTAAGAGCCTGCACAGTACAGTCCCAGCCTTCCTTGTCTCTTTTTCTTATTGACCCTCACTCTTTACTGAAGTCAGTCTAGGCCTTGACCCCTGAATAATCACAATCCTTAAATTTCCCATCTCCAAGCTTCATCCTGTGTCCAGCCCTCTACCTCCACCCATGGCCCTGTTTCCTCTTAGAGCTGTTCCTCCTCTGAATCCCTGTGCTACTTGCACACAGTAGCATTTTTCTTATACTGCCTTATCACACAAGGCATTCATTCTTTTTCATTTTATATAAGTCTATCTTTGCACCTAGATTCTAAGTGTCTGGAGGACAGGTACCATGTCTTATACCTCCCGTTCCCCTCCCCTTCCCCAGTTGTGCTAGATCCACAATTAATAAATCAAAAATAATATTCTGGTTGTTTTGTTGGGTATTACAAGCATGTTACAGGATTGACCCATAGGATTCTACCTTGAATTTTTTACATGATCTTGAAAAAGTTTCTGCTCCTTTCTTTTCCTCAGTTTCTTCATCTGTAAATAGTAGTGTTGGACTCAATGATGTCTAGAAGTCCTTCAAGCTTTGATAGCACATGATTCCACAAGTCCATGCTCAAAAGGAAGAAAGACGGTCCACCCAGCTTACTAACAAGGCTGGGGAAGGAGGGGAAAAATAAATTAGTATAAAACATAAAATCAAATCACAAAAACAGCTAAAGACAGAATAAAAAGGAATCTAAGGGAAGTTTGTGGCTAGGAACTTGTATGAGAATTGAGGTGGGGGAAAATATTCACCAGCTTAGAGAATAAGCTTTTCCAGCCCTGAGTGTTTTCCAAACATGAATTTTATTCTATAATACTCAAAGGTATCCAACTACGTCCAGTGCCTTTTGTTAGCAACTTGTTGCAATAGCCTAACAGGAGAATAACCAAGTGAAACAACACCCCACCACTCAGCAGTCAGGCACTCATGAATGCCTAGGCCCAGTTAGCAAAGTTCCCAGACACTGCCATCTAGTGGCAGTTCAGAGATATATTTGGGGCAACTCATCCTTAATATCCTTGGAGCTGCCAGCCCTTTCTTTGGAGAAACATAGGGCAACCTGAGGATGAAATTTTGGGCTGGCGAAGAATGAAAAAGTTCCCTGAGGGAAAGCTTGATAAAGAAACTAACAGATACAAAGACAGAGAAAGGCAAAGACAAATACAAGGCTGATTCAAGTAGGAGAGGGACAGACACAAATATTTATGAAGCTAGGTGAACCTTTCATTGAAAAAGGAAGGCGGGTAGAGATGGAGGGGTGGAGCAGTAATATAATCACTCACCCTGGACCACCACCTCCATCATAGTTTTAGGAAGATGGTGATATAAGAAGATTATGATAGGCTTTATTTGCTTTTTTCCTCTCTAGTTCTCAATTTCTTCTCCATCCCATGCTCTTTTAAGCAATGTGTATATTTCTCCTCCTATGACAACTCCATACCCAACTCTCTCCAAACAAAAACATATATCAAAAAAACAAAGAACATAATAAGATATTCTTAAGGTTGTAGATAAGTATAAGAGACTATGCAGATTAGTACAACCCCTGTGGAAAATAATTTGGGGATACCTGAAAGCGCTAAAAATAGAAATACCATTTGATCCAGCAATCCCATTACTGGGCATCTACCCAAAAGAACAAAAGACATTCTATAATAAAGACACCTGCACTAGAATGTTTATGGCAGCACATTTCACTATTGCAAGGATGTGGAAACAACCCAAGTGCCCTTCAATCTATGAGTGCATTAGTAAAATGTGGTATATGTATACTGTGGAATACTAATTACAAAAAATGATGGTGATCTAGCACCTCTTCTATTATCCTGGATAGAGCTTGAACCTATCCTTCGAAGTGAGGTATCACAAGAATGGAAAAACAAGCACCACATGTACTCATCATCAAATTGGGACTAACTGATCAATACTATGAAAAACAGTATAGATATTTTTCAAAGAACTAAAAATAGAACTACTGTATGATCCAGCAATCCACTACTGGGCATTTATAGAAAGGAAAAGAAATTAGTATATCAAGTATGCCAATGTTTATGGAAGCATTATTCACAATAGAAAAGATGTTGAATCAACCTAAGTGCTTATTAACAGAAGAATGGATAAAGAAAATGTGGTATATCTACAGAATTGAATACTATTCAGACATAAAATAGAATGAAGTCATGTCATTTACAGCAACACAAATGGAAGTGGAGGTCATTATGTTAAGCAAAATAAGTCAGGCACAGAAAGGCAAGTATCATATGTTCTCACTCACATATAGGAGCTAAAAATGTTGATCTCATGGAGGTAGAGAGTAGAATGATAGATATCAGAGGATGGGAAGGGCGTGTGTGGCAGAGGGAGATGAAAGGAAGTTGGCTAATGGGCATAAACATCCAGTTAGATAGAAGGAATAAGTTCTAATGTTTGATAGCAGAATAGGGTGACTAGAGTTAACAATGATGTATATTTCAAGACAGCTAGAAGAGAGGACTTTAAATGTTCCCAACACATAAAAATAATAAATACTTGAGGCAATGGATACCCAAATACCTTGACTTGATTATTACATATCCTGTGCATAGAACAAAATATCACATCTACCCCATAAATATGTATAAATATTATGCATCAATAACAATATTTTTAAAAAACTAATACAAAAAGAAAGAATCAGGCTGCCCTTTGAAGCTTTGAAGCCAGACATTGACTTCTCCTCTCTAGCTATGAAATTCCTAGATGGCATCTTCCTCCAATAGAAGACTGTTTCATCTACACTGAAAATCTGTTGTTTAGTGTAGCCACTTTCATCAATTATCTAAGCTAGATCTTCTGGATAACTTACTGCAGCGTCTACATCAGCACTTGCTGCTTCACCTTGTACTTTTCTGTTATGGAGATGGTTTCCTTAAACCTCATGAACCAACCTCTGCTAGCTTCAAACTTTTCTGCTGCAGCTTTCTCACCTCTCTCAGCCTTCATAGAATTGAACAGAGTTAGGACATTTCACTGGATTAGTCTTTGGCTTAAGGAAATATGGTTGGTTTGATCTTCTATTTAGACCACTAAAACTTTCTCCATATCAGCTATAGGCTGTTTTGCTTTCTTATTATTTGTGTATTCACTGAAGTAGCACTTTTCATTTTTTTTTTCAGGAACTTTTCTTTGCATTAACAACTTGGCTAACTCTTTGGCACAACAGACCTATCTGTTGGCGTATCTCAGCTTTTGATATGCTTTCCTCATTAAGCTTAATTGTTTCTAGTTTTTGATTTAAAGTGAGAGATGAGTAACTCTTCCTTTCACTTGAATACTTAGAGGCTATTCTAGGGTTATTAACTGGCTTAATTTTAACATCATTGTGTCTCAGGGAATAGGGAAGCCCAAGGAAGGAGGGGGAGAGAGAGAGAGAGAGAGAAATGGCCAGTAAGTAAAGCAGTCAGAACACACACACACACGTTTATCAATTAAATTCACTATCTTCTATGAGTATAGTTCACAGTGCCCCAAAACAAAGACAATAGCAATATCACAGATCACCATATCAGATATAACAATAATAATAAAGTTTGGCATAAGACCCAAAACTATAAAAATATTACAGGAAAACTCTTCTGGACATTGGTCTAGGCAAATAATTTATGACTAAGGCCTCAAAAGCACAAGCAACAACAACAAAAATAGATAAATGTAATTAAATTGAACTAAAATGTTTCTGCATAGCAAGGAAAATAATCAACAGCGTGAATAAATAATCTACAGAATGGGAGAAAATATTTGCAAACTATTCATCCAACAGGGGACCAATATCCAGAATAAACAAGGAACTCAACAACAATGACAAAACACCAATAATTCCATTAAAAAAGGGGCCAAAGACATGAACAGACATTTTTCAAAATACAAATTGCCAACGAGTGCATGAAAAAAAACTGCTCAACATCACTAACCATCAGAGAAATGCAAATTAAAACCACCAGGAGATATCATCTTCTCTCTGTCAGAATGGCTATTATTAAAAAAACAAACAATAACAGAAGTAGTTGAGGATGTGGAGAAAAGAGAATTCTTATACACTGTTGGTAGGAACGTAGATTAGTACAACTTCTATGAAAAACAGTACGGAGATTTCTCAAAGAACTAAAATTAGAACTACCTTTCAACCCAGCAATCTCATTACTGGGTATCTCCCTAAAGAAAAAGAAATCAATATAGCAAAAACATACTTGCACTCGTATGTTTATTGCAGCACTATTCACAATAGCGAAGATATGGAATCAACCTAAGTGTCCATCAACAGATGAGTGGATAAGGAAAATGTGGTATATATACAAAATGCAATACTATTGAGCCATTAAAAATGAAATCATGCCTTTTGCAACAACATGAATAGAACTGGAGGTCATTATCTTAAGTGAAACAAGCCAGACACAGAAAGTAAAATATTGCATGTTCTTTCTCATAAGTAGGTACTAGATAACATGTATAAATGAGCATAGAGAGTAAAATGATAGAAAATGGAGATTCAGAAGAGTGAGGAGGTGAGAGGAGGGTGCATGATAAGAAGTTACTTATGGGGTACAATGTACATTATTTGGGTGATGGATATCCTAATAGCCCTGACTTGACACCACTACACAATCTATGCATGTAACAAAATTGCTTATATACCCCATAAATGTGTACAAATAAATAATAATAATAAAGCTTGAAATATTGCAAGAATTACCAAAATGTGACACAGCAACATGAAGTGAGCTGTTGGAAAAATGGTGCTGATAGACTTGCTCAATGCTGGGTTGCCACAAATCCTCAGTTTTTAAAAAAAATACAATATCTCCAATTGCAATAAAGTAAGGCACAATGAAATGAGGTATTCCTGTATTGGTTAGATTGATCTTTCTACCCTGCAAATCCTTGCATGTCACTTTTCTTTTTTAAACTTTTCCATAGAGTTATGGTCAAATGAGGAGAACGGTGAGTCTTCCCCCCTAAAATTATACACCTGGACAAAATTGACAAGAACAAGTTTAGTGCCCTTGAAATCAACAAAAAGTATACAATTATCCGAGATATGTTTATGCTTGAAAAATTGTTGAACTTCAGGTAAGAACAATGAGAATCTGTGGTATTCAGGTGTAAAGCTACTCCCCTTCTCCATTCAGCTCAGTCAGTGTGGAGATCATGCCAGTGTAGAGCAGACTAAGAGAACCAACAGATTTTTAGCTAAGGTCAAAGGAGTGGTGGGAGATGCTCATGCTCATCAGTATGGTTGATATAAGTAACAAATCACAGAGGACAGTGAGCAGCTAGTGTGTGGGTAAGGCCAACATCTCTACTAGTTAGAAGATGCATGTTTGGGGCAAGCATATTCCTCGCTGAATTGGCACACATGTGCATCAGTGACACGAGGGAGTCACATGTCTGGCTGAACCTGAACCTGTACACATGTGTAGAGAAGAAGTAAAAAGGCCCACCTTTATTTTACAAAATAAGATTTTATAAGCAACAATTAAAACACAGTACTGTTGGATTTATAATATATGTAGAGATGTAATAGATATGACAACAAAACCACAAAGAAGTGGTATGGGGGAAAGGAAATAGATCTCTATGAAAAAAAGTTTTTATATTTTATTGTGATTAAGTAAATATTAATCTGAAGTAGACTGCAATAAGTTAAAATATTATAATTGTAATTCTTAGATAAACCAACCATTAAGAAAACCACTGAAAATATATGGTTATATAAACAACAGAAATATTAAAATGGAACACTAAAAATAATATATTTAGCAGAAAATAAAGCAGAGAGGAATAGAAAAGAGACAGAAAAAAAAAGCAAAATGGCAAATATAAATCCAACCATATCAATAATTACATTAAATGTAAATGATAGGTCGATTTAACATTTGAAAATTAATGTAATACATCATATTAATGGAATAAAAGATAATAATGACATGATCTATCTCAACAGATTAAAAAAAAAGCATTTTCTAAAATCCAATACCCATTAATGATAAGAGCTCTCAACAAACTAGGAGTAGAAGAGACTTTGTAAGATTGATAAGGGACATCTATAAAACCAAAACAAAATAAAACCAAACACAGCTTAACATCATACTTGATGGTGAAAGACTGAATGCTTTCTCACTGAGATGGGAAATGAGGCAAGAGCCTTTGCTTAAGTAACTTCTATTCAACATTAAATGAGAGATTCTAGCTGGTATATAAGTAAATAAAATTAAACACATCCAGATTGAAAAATAAGAAGTAAAATGTGTTTATTTGCATATGAGATGATCCTGCATGTAGAAAATTCCAAGAAATCCATAAAAATAAACTAATAGTTTAGAAAAGTCAGAGGATGCAAGATCAGTACATGAAACTCAATTGTATTTCTATATACTGGCAACAAATAATCAGAAATAAAGGTATTAAAATGTCACTTACAATAGCATAAAAAAATGTGACATACTTAGGGATAAATCTAACAAAAGATATGAAAAAGACCTGTGCACTGAAAACTATAAATAAGTGCTGAGAGAAAATAAGGATCTAAATAAATGGAGATAGAATCCATGTTCATGAATTGGAAGTTTCAATATTGTCAGGATGGCAATTATCCAAAATTGATGTACAATGTCAATTCAAGCCCTATCAGAACCACAGCAGGGTATACAAATTGGCAAGCTGATCCCAAAATCTATACAGAAATGCAAAGGATATAGAATAGTCAAAACAATTTCGAAAAAGAAAACTACTTGGTTTCAGAACTTAGAAATCAAGACAGTTTAATACTGGCATGAGGATAGGCAAAAAGATCAATGGGACAGAATTGAGAGTTCATTTATGGTCAATTTATTTTTGACAAACATGTCAATATAAGTCAATGGAGAAACAACAGTGTTTTCAACAGATGGTCTAGGATAATTGGATATCCACATGCAAAAAGAGGAATTTAGGCCAGGCGCAGTGGCTCAAGCCTTTAATCCCAGCACTCTGGGATTCCAAGGCAGGACAGTTGCTTGAGGTAAGGAGTTTAAGACCAACCTGACCAAGAGTGAGACCTCCATCTCTACTAAAAAAAAAAAATAGAAAATATTAGCTGGTCATGGTAGTGCATGCCTGTAGTCCCAGCTACTGGGGAGGCTGAGGATCACTTGAGCCCAGGAGTTTGAGATTATAGTAGGCTATGATGATGCCACTGCACTTTAGTCTGGGTGACAGAATGAGACTTTGTCTCAAAAAAAAAAAAAGGAGGAATTTAGATTTTTAATGTACACCATATGCAAAAATTAACTCGTAAATGGATTATAGACCTAAATGTATAGGCTAAAACCATGAAACTTCTAGAAGAAAACATAGAAAAAATTCTTGTGACTTTGGGTTAGATAGAGTTCTTAGACAATATCCAAAGACAATAAAAATTGATAAATTGGTCTTCACCCAAATAAAAACATTTGTGCATCGAAGGACACCATCAAAAAAGTGAATAGACAAACCAGAGTGGGAGAAATTTTGCAAATCATATCTGATAAGAGCTTATATGAAGAACATATAAAGAACTTTTACAACTCAATAATTAAAAGACAAATAACCCAATTAAAATTTGGACAAAGGATCTGAATAGATATTTCTCCCCAAAAATATATACAAATGGCCAATAAGTACTCTGACGAGTTTGATGTTCAACATCAAACTCATCAGGGAAATGCAAATCAAAAAGACAACATATCATGTCATACTCACTAGATGGCTATATTCAAAAAGAAAGATAGTCAGTATTGGCAAGGATATGAAGAAAGTAGAACTCTTCTACAGTGCTAGTGGGAATGTTATATGTTATAGCCACTTTGGAACAGTCTGGCAGCTCCTCAAAGGTTAAACATAGACTTACCATATCACCCAGAAATTCTACTACTATGTATGTATGCAAAAGAATTGAAAACATATGTTCACATAAAAATTTGTACAAATGTTCATAGCAGCATTATCCATAAGAGCCAAGAAGTGCAAACAAACCCAAATGTCCCTCAACTGATCAATGGCTAGATGAAATGTGGTACATCCATGCAATAGAATAGCATCTGGGCATGGAAAGGAATAGAGTACTGATATGTACTACAATGTGGATGAAACTTGGAAACATGCTAAGTGAAAGAAGCCAGTCACCAAATACCTCACATTGTATCATGTCATTTATATGAAATATCCAGAACAGGTGAATGTATAGATACAGAAATAGGCAGGAGTCCTCAAACTTTTTAAACAGGGGGCCAGTCCACTGTCCCTCAGACCGTTGGAGAGTGTGCACTGTGGCCCCGGGACGAGTCAGCTGCTAAGCAGGACAGGCAGCGGCAGCAAAAACACCTGGTGGGCCGGATACATGTCCTCGGCGGGCCGCATGTGGCCCGTGGGCCGTAGTTCCAGGACGCCTGGTAGTGGTTGCCAGTGGCTAAAAGGTAGGAGGAACAGGGAGAGGGGTGACTACTAATTAGCATAGATGGTTCCCAGCTTACGAGGGTTCAACATATGATTTTTCAGCTTTACAGTGGTGTAAGAGACATTTACATTCAATAGAAACTGTACTTCAAGTACTCATACAACCATTCTGTTCTTCACTTTCAGTGTAGTATTCAATAAATTACATGAGATATTCAACACTTTATTATAAAATAGGATTTGTGATATAATTTTGCCCAACTGTAGGCTAATGTAAGTGTTCTGAGCATGTTTAAGGTAGGCTATGCTAAGCTATGATGATTGGTAGGGTAGGTGTATTCAATGCATTTTCAACATGATATTTTCTACTTCTGATAGGTTTATTGAGATGTAACTTTCTTTTCTTTTTTTTTTCCTC
>VBSM01002707.1:2272615-2286203 GCA_008086735.1 Cheirogaleus medius
CGCTTCACTTTGGATAACGGGCTTAAGCTTAATCCAGGATAGCATAAATGGTGTCAAAAAAGATGAGAGAGATGTAACTTTCTTATAAGTCAAGGAGCACCTGTATAGGGTTTCTTTTCATAGTGATGAAAATGTTCTGGAATTAGGTAGTGGCGATAATGGCAGAACTTTGTGAATATGCTTGGAACCATGAACTGCATACTTTATGTGAATTGTATGGAATGTGAATTATATCTCAATAAAGCTGTTAGTAAAAAAAAGCAAAATCTTCCATAGCTCTCTGTTACCCTTAGCATTAAGTCCAGGTGTAAAGAACACCAGAACTTCACTCCTACATAAATGTTTAATCCCTGCCATGTACCTTGCCACATCTAGCCATATTAGACTAATTTATCTTCATTCTTCCAACAGGCTGGTATGACTACAGAATTGTGCCTCAACTTCTGCTGTTCCCTCCGCCTGGAATGTCTCATTTGCCTTGTTTACCTCGTGAACGGCTACTTATTTTTTAGGAAGCAACTGAAACCTCCTCTCTTCCTAGCCAAGAAGGGTTACTCATTCCCTTCTCTCTTCCATGACTGTTCCCCAAATATACCTCTATCATTGCACTTCTTACACTGCATGGCAATTGTCTGTGTTTACCTGCTGTGTGTCTCCTTAACTAGATGATGAGTTCATTGTGGACAGGAACCATTTCAAAATTACCTCTATCTTTCTAGCATCTAGTACAGGGACTGACAGGCCCTAGCCCAGTCTAATAGTTTGATTGGTTGAATGAAACATTGAACAAAATGCGGCCTATACTAAATGAAGTTGAAATGCCAGAACTGTTTTTGTATACTGTAGAAGAAGGGATTCTGCCTCAAATCTATAACATAGAAATCCTGCCTGAGCTTCCAGCTGCTGGCCTGCCCTACAGATTTGGAACTTGCCAGCCCCACAATCATTTGAGCCAATTCCTTAAAATCAATCTTTCTCTCTCTCTCCCTATTCTCATCCTTACGCCCCACCATATATATCCTATTGGTTCTGTTTCTCTAGAGAACCCTGACTGATACATCCAGCAAATGGAGAAATAGTTCAAGAAAAAATGTGAAATGTATCTATTTCATAGTTTTGTCTAGGGGCAACTTTCTCTTGAGAAGGATAGCTTCCATCAGTGGAAGCTGTTCATTAACATTCAGATTCCGATTCAAAACAGTTGTTTCTTTGGCTGGCAAAGCCCAATTTGACAATAGACATTTCCGATTAAATGCAAACAGTCAGGGGCCTATGACAGAGAGGTTGCTAGCAAGCCCTGATTTTTTTGTCACTTTAGTGACAGAAAGACAGTTTTGTCTTTCTTTCCCAGTGTCAAACAGAAGCTGGTCTGCAACCACTCCTGTCTCAGCCTGGGTGTGGTTCTGCTTACCAGCTCTAATGAGAGGAGTTTTTAGAACCAGTAATTTATCAGCAAATACATGCCTGAGGCAAAAACGGAGGCTTTTGCCACTTTCCAGTTTGAGCTGTTTTGCCTGAACTTGAGGGCCTTTCCAATTACCAGGTTTCTCCGCAGCACACTGCAAAGAAGTGAGGCAAGGTGCACACCAGCATCTACAGACAAAGTGGCCGCTGAACACCACACTTGAGCTGTGTTGATAATTAAGGAAAGCCTAGGGAAGAAGAGAAGGATATTCTTGTTCAAACGATTTGGGGAAAGAGTACAGGAAAGAAAGTCCTTTTAATGGGATTTTTGCCTCTCTTCTAAAACCTAGGAAGCATTGCTTAGTTGTTTGCCTGTTTAGATCCAAACACAAATACATTTTGTACACTTAAAACTGTGATTAATTCAAATTGCTCAATTGTTCCCTTCATCTGTATTCATAGTCATGATCCCCTGCCAGCGCCAGATGTTTCTAGGAGTGGTTAGCTCAAAAGCTCACTTGACATCATTCCGTGGCATTCCTTTCACTGATGTTTAACAGAGGACACAAGGCCTGACTCACACCTTGGCCAGAGACTACACTGATTAAGGCAAGCTGTAAGGAATCATAACCTCCCTCCCCGAATGGGGCCAGCTTTGTGCATCTACAGTTCTCTAATGGGAGAAAGGGTTCCCTTGTCTAAGATAGGGCTCCTCCCATGTTTTTGGAGAAGGGGAAGGTCCCCAATTAAGAGCAGAAAGGAAATTGGACTGGTTAATCAGAAGCAGAGAAATACACACTGTGCAGCTGATCTGAAAGTTGGTACCATGTCTGACAGCATTGAATGACAAGATGCGGTGTTTCTCCTTTTTTTAAGGGTGCTCGTTCTCTTGTGTAATAAAACCATGCACTGCTTCTTAAATTTCAATGTGCATGCACATCACCTGGGGATCTTGCTAAAATGCAGGTTCTGATTTGCTAAGTCTGGTAGGCTTGAGATTGCGAATTACTAACAAGCCCCAGGTGATACCAAAGCACCTAGTCCTTAGATCATACTTTGTGTACAAGGTTGTAAAACATGCGGTAGCAAACCTCTGGTGTTGGCTGAGTCCTGTCAGCCATACAGAAATGACCAGGCCCTTCTCTCCTGCCGTTTGCAATCTAGGAGAGAAAGAGTCTGTGTACACATAATGGGAACAGTGCCATAGGGAAGTAGAAAGAGCTGGGGATCTTCGGAGGGAGGAGTAGTTGTTTTCAGCTGCAAAGGGAAACTGCAAAAGCCTGAGAGAGGACAAGCTCTGTAAGGTGGATCATGAAGGAGAAATGGGACTTATCAGGCAGAAATGCAGTGAAGGCTTGCCAGTAGGGTGGATAACCGGGAGCAAAGGCACAAAGGCTAGAAAATGTGAGGCATGGGCAGGAAATAGCATGCAATTCCATCTGACTAAAACGTGGAGTTTCTTCGAAGCAGAAAGTAAGGTGGACAAATAAGGTTGGTCCGGTAGTATTTTAGGACCAGATAACAGAAGATCTTAATGTCATGTCATACAAAAGCATTTGGACTTCATCCTGTAAGTGACGGTGAGAATCGATTCTTTTTTAAGCTCCAGAGTGACTTGACTGGAGCTGTGCCTTGGGTTCTGGGCTTAGAGATCACTCTGTGGAGAGCAGAAAGGACAGGTTAGAAGGGGAGACCCTGGAGGAAGGGAGACCAATTTGAAGGCCATTGTTTAATCAGCCATGTAGAAAATATTTATTGAGCTCTTGTGCCCACCACAGCTCTAACAACTTGAACAGAGAACACATACATGCATGCCCTGCCCCCTTGTGGCACTCACAGTCTGAAGAGTCCAACAAAGGAGAAGCCCAGGGTGCTAGGAGAGCATGACACAGGGAGACCCAAAAGTCTAGGAGATCAGAGAAAATTGTACTGTGTTGGTGACACTTTGATCCAGATCTGAAGAATGAGGCAGAGTTAGCCAGATGAGGAAAGTGAAAGGGCACTCCAGACAGAAGAAAAGCCCAGAGACTTAAGAGCCTGGCATGTCCTGACACTGAGAAAAGTAGAGCATGGCTGAAGTGGAGAGATCCAAGGGTAGAGAGACATAACATAAAGCTAGAATGGGTGGCAGAAGTCACATTTGCCCGGGGCATTCATAGGCTAGGCAAGGATTTTGAACTTTACCCTAATGGCAATGAGAAGACATTAGGGGTTTTAAGCGCTGGAGTGACTTGATGAGATCTCTGTATCAGAGCAACCCTTCTTTGTCTTTGCTCTGTGGAGGATGGATGGGGACAGGGAGCAAGATTTGATGCAAGGAAGCCAGTGACGAAAATGTTTAAGACAAACAAACAAGAGGTGATAGAGGCTTGGTCTGAGTGGAAGCGAGGGTGGAGAGAGGTAGGCAGACACAAGTGAAAATAAGAAGGTAAAATCAGCAAGAACTGGAGAACATGGGGAAGAACAGAAAAGGTGAAGGAGAAGGCAAGAATGATTCCTAAATTCTTAGTTTGGGGACTGGATGGATAATGGCACCAGCCACTGTTGTAAAGAACATAGAGAAGAAGATTTGGAAGGGAGTGAGGAAGACAAGATCAGTTGAAGGTCCTATGGGACATTTGGGGGAGATAAAATAGGCAGATCTATACACAACTAGAGTTCAGAAGAGAGGTTTGGGTCAGGGATAGGAATGTGAGCGTCATCAAGATAAAGATGATGGCTGAAGCCCTGCAGGCTCATTCTAATCCCAGCGCATTCCTTCCTGCCTGTTTATCACACCTCCCTACTGTGCCTGGCCCCCCAAAGTCCTTCAGGAACAAACATTGCAATGAACGGGATGATACCTCAGCCCAGATTCTCCCATGACTGAGGAAAAAGAGGACAGATTTTGGAGGTAAATCACAAAAAGAGATTGTGAGAATGTCAAAGAATAGAATTGGTATACAGCCTGTCAAGATGAGGAACAGCTCTCATTTAATGTGTGAAGTTTGATAGGTCAGTTACAAAAAGAGGATTCAAGACCTTGCACACAATTTGTACATCAAACAGCTTAAGAGTCTTGGGTCGGCTCTCCTTGCTCAGTTACCCAACAGGTTCTTGACATATATATGCTCAAATTGTGTATGTGAATTCCAGTAATTAGCCTAAACAGAACTATAATTAGAAACACCTGCTGCTGCTGGCAAAAACTGTAATACATTCTCCAAACAACTATAAATGACCTTTTCCCCAATGTTTTAGATTATTTACACCACTTTGCCCTTTGAGTAACCTAGATAATCAAGTGGGCTGTGTAAAAATAAAGATGTGTACTCTAAATAAAACAATACAAGGAAGGTTGCTTTGTATAAGTTGCCCTCCTGGACGATATGTCTATCAGCTATCTCCCAAATCTTCTTTGAAATTATTACACCTGTAAATTAATGTTTTCACAGGACCTGTTGAAGTGGAACTCTTGTCAAGGAAGTAAAAATAAGTAAATAAAGCCTGCAGCAATATGTCTTCTAAATTTGTAGCAGAATGATGCCTGTGGAAAAATATGCAATCTGGACTCAATCTGATGCAAACCTCAGGATGACATCATATATTCATATGTGAAAATTTTTGAGTGAAACCAGGACTCATAAGGGTATGTGGTGGTGATGAGTGGATATGGTTCCCTAGAAAGGAAATACTATTGAGCAATTATCAGCCTCTGGATAGGCAGGCATGTAAAGGGAGAAGGTCACCTATCTGGGTGATTGATTACAAGTCATCCAAAGACTTTCCACACCTGCTTATTAATAACAGAAACGCAAAGATCTGGGACTGAAGTCTTTCATGTACAACTCAAGAAGAGACTTAGAATACTACCTTCTAGGAAGATATGCTGAGGCTGAGTTCACACAGAAATGTGAATGATTCAGAAGCAAAGCCTTTCCTAGGAAGAGTTGAACAGATTTTCGACTAGGAAAACATCACTGTGGGCTCAGGAAGGTTTAGAAATCAGATCTCCATTATGCTACTTTATAATGTAGGGTATAGGGCAGTTATGGAAAAGAGTATTTCTATTACCTATTGTCACCTAAAAAATTACTCCCAAACTTAATGACTGTTTTACTGAACAATCAGTTTTCTTTCACTATTCCTTGGATTGTCTGGGCTCAGCCAGAGAGTTCTGCTGGTCTTACTCGGGGTCTCTCATGCAGTTGCAGTTAGATGGCAGTTGGAGTCATCCAGAGGCTCAACTGGGTATCTGAGACGGCTCTTCCTCTACATATAGTCTCAGGACCTGTCTTCTCCACATGGTCTCTCCAGCAGGAGAGCCAGGTTTTTTCCAGGGCTTCCCAAAGCAAGTGTTCTAAGAGAGAGGGAATGAAAACTGTCAGTCCTCTTAAAGAATAGATTCAGAACTGGCACAACTTCACTTCTGCTGCATTTTATTTGTTATTGCCAGTCACAGGCCACCCCAGAGTCAATATGGAATGAGACCACACTAGAGTGTGAATATCAAGAAGAGTGGCTCATTGAGCACCATCTACAGAGACTAGGTATCAGAGAGAGAGAGAGAGAGCAACCTGATACTCTATTCCAGGCGTCCTCAAACTACGGCCCGCGGGCCACATGTGGCTCGCCGAGGACATTTATCCGGCCCGCCGAGTGTTTTTGCTGCTGCTGCCTGTCCTGCTTAGCAGCCGACTGGTCCCGGGCCCACAGTGCGCACTCTCCAATGGTCTGAGGGACAGTGAACTGGCCCCCTGTTTAAAAAGTTTGAGGACCCCTGCCTACTCTCTAATATCCTCTGGGGGAACTTCCTCAAGAAAACTTCATTATCTTTCCTATTGTGGTTTTGGGTGAGGAAACTCAGGTTTGAAGTATAGGTAAAGATTTATTTAATTTTTTCCTGATCCAGTATTTCATAATCACTCTTTGTCCTTGCATCTCTGGTACATACATGAACTTAACAAGCTGACCCCAACAAGCTGTCCAAATTTAGCAGGAATATCATGGTGACAATATTTAGAGTTCATAGCCATGTATAAACAACTGGAAAGGAGAGTAGTGGGTTTGCATGATATTGGGCAGAAAGTGATAATTCAACCCATGAGCCCTTGGTGACTTAGGAAAAAAAATTAAATTTAAATTCTCTGCGTGTATAACCTATAACAGGACCAGAATAGGAACTTGTTCTACCTAACCACTTGAAGAAACGAGGGCAAGCTCCATGGAGGCTTGTGACACAAATGAAAAGTAATATCTCCTAAAATCACCACCTGTCCCAGTCATTCCCCATCCTGCTCCAAATATCCCCCAACTAGAAATTTATCCTTACTCCAATTATCAGACAAATAAGGCTTAAAACTCAGTGTTCTTCACCACCACAACCCTGAAAAGCCATGTATCACTCATTCGGCAATTAGAGTGTCCACTCTGTACAAAGTATCATTCTGTACATAACTCCTGGCCTCAAGGAGCTCCCAATCTAATAAGAAAATTGGTATTATGATAAGGATAAATATATAGGGTTGTGAGAGGCCAGAGAGGCATCTAACTAAATCGTGAAGCACAGAGGAAGGCGTTCTGGGAGGAAGTGACATCTAAACTGAGTTAAAAGGACAAGTTGGAGTTAGCCAGGTGATGGTGTAAGGAAGTAGGGCATGGAAAGAAAATTCCAGGCAGACAGTAAAGACACAGGGAATCCCAGGGAGTTCAGCAAGGATAGGATATAAAGTCCGAAAGAAGACTGATGTGGTGAGAGATGAGACTGAAGAGGTAGGAAAGGACCAAACTATGAAAGATTGTATACCATGCTAAGGAGTATGGAAAGCAATATACTGTGGTGAGTAAGTAAACATAATATTTTGAAAATGACAGGCCTGGCCTTGAATCTTGTCTCTCCTCTGTTATCCTTAGACAATTCACTTTACTCCCTGAGTCTCAGTTTTCTAATCTTAATGTGTGACTCATAGAGTATACGTTTCATAGGGTGGTTGTGAGGGTTCTATTCTTTTTTATCTTCCATCATTCCTGTTAAGTCAACTGTAATTCTCATCATTATTGTATTAGTTTCTTGTGGCTGCTGTAACAAATTACCCAAAGTAGAGGGTTAAATCAACAGAAATGTATTTTCTCACAGTTCTGGATGTCAGAAATTTGGATCAAAGATGTTGGCAAGACCACACTGTCTCTGAAGCCTCTAGGAGAGAATTCATTTCTCACCTATTGTATCTTCTAGTGGCTGCCAGCATGCCTTGGAGTTCCTTGGCTTGCAGCCACATCACTCCACTCTCTGCTTCTGTTTTCACATAACATTCTCGTGTTTGTGTGTGTGTGTGTGTGTGTGTGTGTGTTTATGAGAAATCTCCCTCTGCTCCCCTTTTATAAGGATACTTGTGATTGGATGTGGGGCCTACCTAGATAATTCAGAATAATTTTCCCCATGTTAAGGTCCTTAACTTAATAATCTTACCTGCAAATATTCTTTTCCCTTATAAGGTAACATTTACACCTTCCAGGAATTAGGATCTGATATCACTGGATAACTATTATTCAGCCTACTACAGATGGCTACATTTCTTTTTTTCCTGGATGCTTTTTAAGATTTTCTCTTTGGCTTTGTTTACAAAGTCTTACTGTGATGTGCCTAGGTGTATTTTCTTTGCATTTATCCTTCTTGGGGTTGACAGAGCTTCTTGAATCTGTGAGTTGATGTCTTTCATCAGATTTAGAAAATTTTCAGTATCTTCATAAATTGTCACTGCCCTTTCTTTTTTCTCTTTTTCTTCTGTAACTCCAATTAAAACTATGTTAAAGCTTTTTAGTACATCCCAGCTGTCTAGTATACTCTTCCTTCAATTTTCTGTTGTTTTATTCTCTATGTATTTCAGTTTAAATTCTTTACTCTGATGTATCTTCTAATTTACTAATCCTCCCTTCTGTTGTGTATAATCTTCCATTAAACACATCTTTTGTGTTCTTCAGTTTTTTTTTCAATTATGGAACTTCCATTTGATTATAGATTTTAATTATTACATTAAATTCCCCTTTTTTCATGTTTCTTTTTTCCATCTTTCCTCTACTATATGACTAGTTAGTTAGAAACTTATTATCTACTTGTATATCTGGATCACCTGTGGGTTTTTGTCTATTATCTGGTTTTTTTCCTCTAGGTTTTAAGTCATATGGCTTTGTCTCTTGAAATTCCTAGAACATTTTGAATGAATGCCTTACAAATGTGTATAAATAATTATAGAGGCTCCAGATGATGTTATCTTCCCTCAGAGAGGATTCACTCTTTTCTCTGTTAGGCAGATCAAGTAGGGGCTGATCACTTTTACCAAGTCAGTGACTAAGCTGAATCAAGAAGGCCAGGTTTAAAGTTGGTAAATCCCTTTCTACTTTGATTTTGAGCCCTGCTTCTAAGGCATTACCTTTCAAAACTTTCAGCTGATAATCTTGTGTGTTCAAGGGCCCTTACCTCTGGCAGATCTTGAACTCTAATCCTTAGGTTTTAACCAGAGGACTAGCATGAGCAACTTTGTATTTAATAAGAGTCACTCCAAAGGCAGGGTGGAGGATGGTACATTAGTTTTCTTAAGCTTCCATAACAAACTGGAGGGCTTAATAACATAAACTTATACTTTCTCATAGTTCTGGAGCCTAGAAGCTTCAGACCAAGGTGTTGGTATTAATTTCTTCTGAGGCCTCTCTCCTTTGCTTGTAGATAGCCATCTTCAACCTTTGCCTTCACATGCTCTTTCCTATGTACCTGTCTGTATCTAAATTTCCCTTTCTTATAAGAACACATAAGTCATATTAGACTAATGACCTTATTTTAACTTAATTAGCTCCTTAAAGAGACTATCTTCAAATACAGTCACATTCTGAGTTACTAGGGGTTAGAACTACAACATATAAAATTTGGAGAGGGGGGTACAATTTAACACGTAACAGATGGGTTGGAGGGCAGCAAGAGTGGAGTCAGGGAGGCCAGTGAGAAAGCTATTGCAGTAATCAAGGAGAGATAGGCTTTGGTAGATCAGACTAAGTAATGGCAGAGGAGCTGGAGATAATTGGATTGCTCCAAGAGAACATCAGAAAACATTACAGAATAGATAGAATTTGGTAGTTGTGAATAGGATATATTAAAATGATGAGGGAAGAGTCAAGGATGATACTCAAATTTCTAATTTGGACATTGAGTAGAGGACAATAGAAGTAACATGGTTAGGGAAGAGTTGTCTTCTGAGATGCAAGCATATCCTCCTTTCTCTCATGTTCTGAAATAAATTTATGCCCTGGGATCACAGTTCCTTGAGTCACCTTCCCTTCTTCCTCACTTGAACACCAGAGCTTATAATAATCTGCATCTGCTCTCATCCCCACCATGACTCCTTGTTCCTTATAATCCAGGAGTGCTCAGACCTCTCCCACTGCTCAGGGGCTAGAGATCTATCTTCGAGTCCCTGTCAGTAGCTTAGGCTCTGCTCCCCATGGACAGAAGGCTGTCAGCTTCTTGGACTCTTCTATTCCGTGGCACCAGACTATACTTTCCTACTGGGATAGGTGTCCCCTTCATTTTAGACCTCTTGGTGCTGATCACTTGCCTGAACCTATACCTGCCCCTGCTTTATACACCCATCTCAATGGACTAATGCAGTTCAAGCCTCTGCTTTTTCTGGTTGTGAGTATGTAGCAATGTCTTGGTACTAACTCCAAAGACTTGGCAGGCCAACCTCAGAATGAGAGCAGTGATCTGGACCAGTCCAGAAATATTTAGATACCCCTCTCAGACTTCTCCGTCTGGTGAAGATGTTCTTCCCAAAGAATGGACAGACGGGGAGACCGACCTGAGATCTTCAAGTCAGGCAAAGTGGAACTGAGTAAAGAGGCCTGAGTGACACAGCATAAAGATAGCAGTAACTCTACATAGGATTATATCTGTTTGTCCTGTCCTGCTAAATCTTATGGAAATAGCCAATCCAGAAAGCTTGAACATACTGTTGGCTAGTCCATCACCCAAATCAGCAACCTTGAGACACTATAACTCTTTAATTGGCCTTGGCTCAGCCCCTTTCCAGTCTAGCATCAAACTACTTCCCCTCTAAAACTGCTTTTTCCCATAGGTGGGGAAAGAAATCAGCATGTGTTAGAGACTGCTACTTTCTCCTCACTGTTCAGTCTTTCCCTTTATGTCTTTTAGTAATATAAATCCCTAAGATTTAGCAAGGAACCTGGCTCCCCAGAATAGAGACTACATTTCCCAACCTCCCTTGCAGCTATGTGTGGTCACATGACTAAGTATGTGTGGAAGTAATGCTTGCAAGCTCTGAGTTACTTCCTTAAAAGGAAATGGCTTACCCTGCACTTCCTTTTTTCCCTTCCTTTCCTGGGAGCTAAAACACTGACATAGTGGTGATGAACTAGTTTTGACTATGCAGACAAGGACAATATTTTAGGAGATGATGGAACCACAAGATAGAAAGAAACTAGATCTCTGGAAGATCTTTTAGAGCAGAGCAGGTTACCTGTTCTCCCTTTGATTTGTTGTATGAGATAAAGAGAAATTTCTATCTTGTTTGGGTCTCCATTAACAGAAGTTTAGCCTGTACCCTAATATTCAGTGTGTTGTCCCTCACCCATCACCCAGAGGACAATTTTCTGTACACTTGGGACCATAACTTGTCTTCAGCCTTCTTTTAAGCCACCTTGGTCAGTGCCAATGAAGACCAAACTCAGGTGCAATTATCACTGTAAAGGTGATCCTGTCCACCCACGCCTTGTCTCCATCTCCAGTTCCTTCTCTGTATTCCCAAAGATCCCTGGATTTACGTTTCTCCCAGCACTTAACACAAAGGATTTTTATTGTCTGTGGATTTATCTATCCTCCTCACTGGAGAGTGAGTTCCTCAACAGCTAGAGCCTATCTGAATTGTTCATTGTTTGTTGTCTCACCACTTTTAAGACTCAATTTGGACACCAGCTACTCTGAAAAGCCTTTCTCACCTCTTTTCTTCTAGATGGGTTAGGGTGCCCCTCCTCTGTGCACCTACAGAATCTCAACAACTCCAACTTATCACCTCACATAAGAGTAGTCACACAGCATTTTAATTGCCCTTTCTGCCTTTTCTCCTCTACTAGACTTTGCACTTCTCCAAGATTTCTGAATTCCCAGTATCTAATACTGCACCTGCAATAATTTACTTAATGAATAAACTTCCTGACAGTTTACATAGGAGACAAAAAAATGTACAGTGCTATCAAACCCTGTCTTATAAACGGACTGGTCTCCAAGAGTTTGTTTCTGAGGTATTTGTTTGGAGCTGTGAGTTCAATAGAGGTGGTGCAGTGAAGTGCAAAGAATCTTGGCCTGCTGGTAAGGGACTTGTGTTCTCTGCCACTAATTCCTTAGGATTATGAGTAAGCCCCTTCCACTATCTGGACTTCAGTTTCTTCTAAAAAGTGAGGCTGTGGACAGGCGATTTCCAGCAGTTCTGCTAGCTTTCAGTTTCTATATGTCTTTGAAGGCAGCCATAGGGTGTTTGTCAGTACCTGAAGTTCTGTACAAAGATTTGCTCTCTCATGTCTCTTTTAAAATGCAAAGCATCTGAGAACCATCTCATTAAATCTCAAATGACTCAATTTATTTGTTTCTGTTGATTCATTGTTTTCCCTCAATGGAGTGAGGGAATAATCTGTGATTTATGGCTTCCGCCATTGGTCACAAAGTGGAATACAGGAAAGGAGCAGCTATCAGGAAAAAGAAGAAGTATGGCAGAGGCATCCCTACTGTTCACGCATCAGGCACTGCCAGTCTCTGCCCTAGCTTCACAGGCAGGCCTGCTTGAGAAAATGCAACCACTAGTGGGACAAAGGTTAACTCACTCAGATTCCCAAGGCTGACCTGAACAGTGAGTGCCTGGGCATTCCCAGGGGCTACCCCTTGAAGAACTTCAGAGCAAAGTCCTCATCACTCACCTCTTTCACTTCTCAAGCTCAGCCCCTCCCAATATTCCCACAGTGGAGAATCTTCCCAGGCTCCAGGCTAGGATTGGCAGGTTTTCTTGAGGTGCTGATTGGGACATTGTTCTGGATGGCATCCAACTTGCCAGGTGTCTGGTTGGAGGCAATCAGAGAAGCCCTGACGGGACAGACCCTGCATGTAGTTTTTGGTTTCTTTCTGGAAAGGCTGATAAACTCTGTGAGAAAACAGCTGCATTTGTACTTTGGGTGGTTTCTTGATCAAAGGGCAATGATTATGCCTTTCCTCACATTTTTCTGTTTGTACTCATTATCCTAAATGCCCACCTTCTGCCTTGAGTGTTAGCAATAGAAGGGGTTCATTTCTGTGACTCTGATGAAATGAACATTGAGTGCACATAGGTGCCACGTTTGTAATTTCCAATCACCAAGCAGAAAGGGAACAGAGGTCTGCTTTACCTTTGCTGCTTCTCCATCCAACCTCACCTGCTTGCCCTCCCTTTTCTGACACCTCTGTCTTTCCTTTGCTTACCTTTGTTTAGGGCTTAGAAAGAAAAGAGGCAGAGGGCAGAGCAGGTTGGTGGAGAAATTCTGGAAGAACTGGGGCATGCGCAGCACTATTTTTCTGGCCAAGTGAGTTTTATAATGGCAGTGGGGAGGAGGTCACGTGAAAACACCTCAGTAGAGTGATAGAGAGGCTGGGATCCCTGGCAGCCAGTCTGGAATCCTAGTGCTGCTCTATCTTTACTCGTGTATTAGCTGAATGACCTTGGCCTTGTGGGACTCGGATGAGACTATCTAGGTGAAAGTACTTTATAAACGCAATACAAATGTTTGGTTATTACATGGCTCTATTTGAGAACAAAGTGAAAGCTTCCCTGCTAAAAAGTATCCCATGCAACCAAACCCTATCCTGGTCAGGAATTGTGCTAATAATGCCCATATATGCATATTTAGAAATTGTAAATTATTTTTTGCTTAACATTGACCTGGTCCAAACTTCTCTTTTTAAAATGTAGATTCTACCCCCTCAGACCCTCCTCCTAGAGGATAATCCCCTTAAGTGCCTAGAATCTCAGTATGAAAGAACCTTTCAGACTCTTTCCTTCTCCAGTTATAGCCAGGAGGAAACCACAGGATGTCTAGGAGCAGAAGGTTCAGAAAATGGAGGTGAGGCCGGGTGCAGTGGCTCACGCCTGTAATCCTAGCACTCTGGGAGGCCAAG
>VBSM01002707.1:2296337-2313068 GCA_008086735.1 Cheirogaleus medius
CTATTTTTAGTAGAGACGGGGTCTCGCTCTTGCTCAGGCTGTTCTCGAACTCCTAACTTCAAGCAATTCTCCCATCTCAGCCTCCCAGGCTGCTAGGATTACAGGTGTGAGTCCTTGTGCCCAGTCTCATGATAGGTATTTAAGTGAAAAACTGTATGTACATTGTAATTATTTATATATTAAAATATTATATGCACACATAAAATATAGTACCCTTGATATAGTGTGATGAGAATGGCACTTTACTTCTATGGTCTTCTTCCTCAAACCCCATAACTTCAGTCTAATCATGAAATTAAATATCAGACAAATCCAATTGAGGAACATTCTATAATATAAATACCTGACCACTACTCCTCAAAACTGTCAACCTCATCAAATACAAAGTCTGAGAAACTGTTACAGCTAAGAGGAGCCTAAGGAGACATGACGACTAAATGCAATATGGTATCCTGGATGGGATAAAAGACATTAGGTAAAAAACTAAGGAAGTCTGAATAAAGTATGGACATTAGTTAATAATAATGAATCAATATTGATTCATTAATTATAACAAATTACTGTACTAATGTAAGATGTTAATAAGAGGGGAAACTGGGTGTGAGTTATATGGGAACTCTGCACTAGCTTTACAATTTCTCTGCAAATCTAGATCTATTCTACTAAAAATATGTAACTATGTTTACCCCTGGGTGGTAGAATTGTAGGTGAACTTTATGTTCTTTCTTTTACCCATCTGTAGTTTTCTACAATTGGCATGTATTGCTTTCATAATAAGAAAAAAGATAAAATTTGTGAAATATATGAATTTATATTTTATTCTTCACAATAACATCTATATACATTTAAAACATTGCATATATATATATACCAGATATATTTATTGTGTACAGACAATGTTTGGCATCTGTATGGATTTGTAAGCCCCTAAGGGATCCCCAGCCCTTAGTTTGGAAACTTTGACCTTAATCTTAGTTAAATCTGGAATCCTGTTCATAGTCCAGTGTTTCCTGAACACACTGAAAGAATGCTGAACCTTCCAGGTTGTCTGAAAACGTATTGAAATCCCCCTTTTTACTGTCTGCTACTTTTCCTAAATTAGATGCGTTCCCAATTGATGTCATTAATTAATGAGGATTAGGGGCATAGAGAAAGTAGTAGGGGAAACGATTTAGAATCTAATTGTAAATTATGAATAGTGGAAACTAATTCACACTCGAAAGCCTAATCTTAATATGAAACACTCTTCTTTTCTGACACATATGTGCTCAAAAAGACTTATTTTTCTAAACTAAATTATTTTTATTAACACACATTTTAGTTTGCAAATCAACATAAAAGATGGAGAGGGAGAAAATAAATGGCTTTGTTTCCTGTAAGACGCCTGGTTCACTGTAGCTGCTTGATAAGAGTACAAGTTTCCTGCCTTCCTTTCCTCTTTGCCATTAGCTCCATAGCTCTTGTACTTTTTTATATCACTTATTTGACCTTGGATGTGATCTTGAGTGTCCAAAAATTCATCCCTCCAAATCACAGTTTACAGAGCAATATGTGATTGAAGGAACAAGCATAAAAAAAGGATAAACCTCATTTCAATCCATTAGAAATATTTATTGAATACTTACTAGGTGCCAGGGATACAGGCCTTACCATAGAGTAGTGTTCAATAAATATTTTTCATTAACTTTGTTGAGTTAATGAACAACGTTCCTGCCATCAGGTTGTTTGCACACTAGTGGAGAAGACAAATAATCAGAGAATTAAAATACAGTGTGGAAGTACAGGGTGCTGTGGGGATACAGAAGAGGAGCACCTTACCTAGTGTGAAGCACGCAGGGAAGGCTTCCTGAAAGAGAAGAAGGCGTCTAAGCTAAAATCTACAGCACAAGTAGGAGTTAGCTGGGATAGTTGGTGAGTACAGGGCAGGAGGAATTGGGAAAGGGAAAGGTATATAAGCAAAAATTTTCATGCTATATGTAATGAACAATATAGATATATAGGAGGACTACTGTTGAGGATTTGTAAAATAACAAATGTTTTAATATCAGTTTGGAGCCAAACTAACGATATCCTTGAATATCCAATTGAAGAATGTATGCTTTATCTTGGAGGCAATGAGGCATTTTTCACTTATTTTTGAGTAGGGCACTGACTGATGTGTACAAAGCAGTTTTTCAGAACAATATTCTAGGAATCTTGGGTTGAACTGGAAGGGATAATGTTAGAGGTAGAGAGGGGAATTAGGAGGCTCTTGTAGTGTGAGGTGATGAGAACCTGAACTAAGATGGTGAGGCTGAGAATGGGAAGAGGCAGTACCAGATAGGTGCAGGGGATATTCCAGAGAAAGAGTCAACAGGACTAGGTGGCCTGACCAAGTGTAAGAGGGAAAGAAACAGGATCTGCAAAACAGGTACTTATTAAGTACATGTGCTTCATCAGGTGGTTTGACTTTGTAGTGGTTCTCAAACTTGATTTTGAAGATTACCCCCAAATCATTACATAAAGAGTTCCTCGCTCTTTTAGGGCTGCATAATATCCCACTACATGACCATGATTTACCAATGGGATTTACCAATCCCATACTGAAGAACAATTAGATTGTTTTCAATATTTTAGACAATGCAACAAATACTCGTTAACAAGTGGATCTCATGAAGATAGAGAGTTGATTGGTGGTTACCAGAGGCCAGGAAGGGGAGAGGGAAGGGAGGATAAAGAGAGGTTGACTAATGGGTATAAATATACACTTAGATAGAAGGAATAAGACCTGGTATTTGATAGATCATCAGGGTGACTATAGTTAATATTAAGTGATTGTGCATTTCAAAATAATTAGAAGAGAATATTTTAAATGTTCCCAGCGTAAATATAAATATTTAAGGTGATGGCTATCCCAATAACCATGATTTGATCATATGAATATATCAATTTATCACATGTACTGCAAAAATATGTACAGCTATTATATATCAATAAAAATTAATTAATTAATTTTTTTAAAAATACTCTTTACCTATGTCATTTCAAATGCATGTGAGTATATCTGTAGGATAAATTTCTAGAACTGGCATTGCTGGGTCAAAGAGTATGTAGATTTATAATAGTGATAGAAATTATCGGAATTGCCCTCCACAGAAGTTGACAGTTTACAGTCCCAGTATCAGTGTCTAAGAGTGTTAGTTTTCTCACACTCTTGCCAACAAAGTATATTATCAAACATTTTGTCCCTTGCCAATCAGATAGGTAAAAAATGGTGTCTCAGTGTGGTTTGATTTACAGTTTTCTTATTACGAGTGGGGATGAGTATCTTTTCATATGTTTAAGCGACATTTATGTTTTCTTCAGCCAGAGCTTTTAAAAGGAACTATGAATAATATATAAGAACAACTGAGAATTAGCTTTTTAAGAAAGTTCTGGCAACTCCTGGATGAGGGATGGGGTCATGATATTAGAAAAGTGTAGAGAATGGCAAAGGGAGAGGTCAAGAATAAGAGGGGACACTCAAAAGAAAATAGGAACATTTACTCTGATTAACAGATGTAGTACTATAGTAGATATGGGTACATCACGTTAGGGGAGCTTGATAGCCATTAATTTCAGTTAATTTAAAAAAACATTTATTAAGCATTTTCTGTCATTAAGATAAAGTCCCTTGTAGGGGTGGGAAACTTGTAACCTTAAGGCCACGTGTAGCCTTCTAGGTCCTTAAGTGATACCTTTTCACTGAATCAAACTTTTACAGAACAGATCCTTTTATTAAAAGGGATGCAGCAGAGAAAGATGAAGCTTTTGTTGCCCCCTTTGGTGCTTAAAAAAGAACAATCTTGAAATCAGAAGGCCACAGGTTCCCCACCCTTGTGAGGGCGGGCACTGAAATATTACTTCAAAAAGGTTTCTTTTGGGGGTGAGGGGAGTATGAAAGAAAGTGTCCTGAAACAGATGATGATGTGTGAGTTGGATCTTGAAGGAAGAATATATAGTCACCAGGCAAAAAAAGAAAAAAGGAACATTTCTACCTACATTGTAGAAATAGAAGGATTATAAAGGAATACTATGAACAATTATCTGCCAATAAAATAAATAACTTAGATAAAATGGACAAATTCCTATAAAGACATAAACTACCAAAACTAACTGAAGAAGAAATGGGCAATCTGAAAAGACTAATAACTAGTAAGGGAATGATTGATTTTTTCTTTAAAAAAAAAAACTACCCACAAAGAAAAACTCAGACCCAGATAGCTTCACTGGTGAATTCTACCAAATATTTGAAGATCAATTAATAACAATTCTTCACAAATTCTTCCAAGAAAAAGAAGAGGACGGAACGATTCTCAACTCATTCTATGACATTAGTATTATCTTGATACCAAAACCAAACAAAACCATCACAAGAAAAAAAATCATTTCAGACCAGTATCTCTTATGAATATGGATATAAAATCTTCTACAAAATATTAATAAACCAAATCCAGCAAAATAGCAAAAGAATTATATACCATGACCAAGTAAGATTTATCATTGCAATGCATGATTTTTTCAACATTTGAAACTCAATTAATGTAATACATTATATCAATAGAACAAAAATTAGAGGATCATCTCAGTAGACACAGAAAAAGCATTGGACAAATATTCTAATGCTGTTTCATGATTTACAAAAAGCACTTTCAACAGACTTTGATTAGGAGTATGCTCAACTTGATTGATAAAGGGCATCTACAAAAAACTCACAGTTAGCATCATACTTAGTGGTGAAAGACTGCATTCTTTTCTCCTAAAATGAGAAATCAGACAAGGATATCTGTTCTCACAATTTTTTTTCAACAATGTATCGGAACTTTTAGGTAGGGCAATTAGCAGGAAAATGAAATAAAAGGCATCCTGATTGGAAAAGAAAGTATCCAAAACTATCTCTATTCACAGATGACAGGATCTTGTATTTAGAAAACGCTGAGGAATCCACACATATACACAAAACCTATTAGAACTAATAAACAAGTTCAGCAAATTATCATGGTACAAAATCAATATAAAAATGTAATTGTATTTCTATACACTTGCAATGAATGATCCAAAAATGAAATTAAGAAACAATTCCATTTGTAGCTGGGCCTGATGGTGCACACTTGTAGGCTCAGCTACTCAGGAGGATCGCTTGAGCCCAGGAGTTCCAGGCTACATTGAGCTATGATGGCACCACTGAACTCCAGCCTGGGGGACAGAGTGAGATGAGACCCCACTTCTTAAAGAAAAATTTTTTATGAAACAATTTCATTTACAATAGCGCCAAAAAGAATAAAATACTCGGGGAGAAATTTAACAAAAGAAGCACAAATTTTATACTCTGAAAACTATAAAACATTGTTAAAAATAAAAGAAGATCTAAATTGAAAAATATTCCACGCTCATGGATTAGAAGACTTAATATTGTTAAGATGGCATTATTCTTTGAATTGATCTACAGATTCAAAGCAATCCCTATCATATTCTCACCTGGCTTCCTTTTAGAAATTGACTAGATGATTCTAAAATTCATATGGAATTTTAAGGGATCCAGAATAGTCAAAACAATCTTGAAAAAGAAGAACAAACTTGAAGAATTCACACTTCCTGATTTTAAAACTTACTAAAAAGCAGTAGTAATCAATACAGTGTGGTACTCTCATAAGGATATATATAGATCAATGGAGCAGAAATGAGAGTCCAGAAATAAACCCATACACATATGGTCAATTGATTTTTGACAAGGGTGTCAAGGCCATTCCATGGGGAAAAATAGTATTTTTGTCACATGCAAAAGAATTAAATTGGGCCAGGTGCAGTGGCTCACACCTATAATCCTAGCACTCAGGGAGGCAAAGGTGGGAGGATTGCTTGAACTCAAGAGTTAGAGACCAGCCTCAGCAAGAGTGAGACCCCATCTCTACTAAAACTAGAAAGAAGTTTGCTTGGCAACTAAAATAGAAAAAAAAAATTAGCTGAGCATGGTGGTGCATGCCTGTAGTCCCAACTACTCGGGAGGCTGAGGCAGGAGGATCGCTTGAGCCCAGGGGTTTGAGGTTGCTGTGAGCTAGGCTGATGCCACGGCACTCTAGCCTAGGCAACAGAGCAAGACTCGGTCTCAAAAAAAAAAAAAAAGAATTAGATTGGACCCTTATGCCATATACAAAAATTAACTCAAAATAAATCAAAGACCTAAATGTAATAGCTAAACTTATAAAACTCTTAGGAGAAAATATAAGGTAAATCTTCAATGACCTCAAATTTCGCAAAGCATTTTTAGACATGACACCAAAAACACAAGCAATCAAAGAATAAATAGATGAGTTCAACTTCATCAAACTTAAAAACTTTTGTGTTTCAAAAGACACTATCAACCTAAAGACAACCTACAGAATGAAAGATCATATTTGAAAATTATATAATATATGTCTGATAAGGGCCTTATATCTACAACATGTAAAGAACTCTTACAACTCAATAATAAAAAGACAAATAACCCAATTTGAAAATGGGCAAAGGATCTAAATAGACATTTCTCCAAGGAAATACAGACATGGCCAAAAAGCACATGAAAAGATGCTCAGTATCATTAGTCATTAGGGAGACGCAAATCAAAACTACAGTGTAATATCATGTCACACTCACTAGGATGACTAGAATCAGAAAGTCAGATAATGACAAATGTTGAAGAGGATGAGGGAAAATCACAACCCTCATACACTGCTGGTGAGAATGTGAAATGGTGCAGCCACTTTGGAAAATGGTCTGGCAGTTTTTCAAATGGTTAAACCTAGAGTTGTCATATGACCCAGCAATTCTGAAGAGAAAATGAAATATGTCCACATAAAAATTTGTACACAAATGTTTGTAGGAGCATTATTCATAATAGTCAAAAGGTGGAAAGAACCCTAATGTCCATCAACTGATGTATGGATAAACAAAACATGGCATATCCATACAGTGGAATATTATTTGGCCATGAAAAGGAACAAAGTACTGATACATGCTACAACATGGATGAACCTTCAAAATATCATGTTAAGTGAAAGAAGCCAGTAACAAAAGACCACATATTATATGATTCCATTTACATGAAATGTCCAGAAGAGTTAAATTCATAGAGACAGTAAGTAGATTAGTGGTTACTTGGGGCTGGGGAAAACAGAAGGATAAGGGGACAATAGCTAAAGTGTATAAAGTTTCTTTTTCAGGTGATGAAAATGTTCTAAAATTGTGATGGTTGTACAACTCTGGATATAGTAGTACTATTGAATTGTACACTTTGAATGGATGAATTATATGGCATGTGAATTATATTTCAGCAAAGCTTTAAAAAAAGAATGATGGCAAGAAATCCACAGTGGAAAAAATGAAGAGTGGAAAGCCTCTGGGCAGAGGTAATACCATAAACAGAGGCACGTGGGAAAGAAAGAATATATGTGCAGAATAGTACTAACAGTTTAATAAATTCATCACTATTTAACACCTACTATGTTTCAAGCACTGTTCTAAACACTGGGATATGCGGTGAACAAAACTTACAAAAATCCCTGTCCTCATGGAGTTAACATTCTAACAGGGAAAACATATTAAAATCCCTAGTTAAAGCATATAGTGCATTAGAAAAGCACATTTTGAGTCAAACACTTGAAGAAAGAAAGGGAACTATGTGAATCTAGGAGAAGAACTTTCTAGACATTTGGCACAGCAGGTAAAAAGGCTTGTGTCAGAGAGTATCTATAATCTTGGAAGAGCCAGATCACACAGGACCTTAGAGATAATCGTAAGAACTTTAACTTGACTTGAGTGAGATACAAAAGTACTGGAAGGTAATTAGCACAGGTTCACTTTGGCCACTGTGCTGAAATAGACAAAGTGGAGGGTAAGTTCACAAACAGCAGTAGTAGTTAGAAGAATACAGTAATCACTCAGAAAAGTAAAAGTGAAGGTTCAGACCAGATTCATAGCAGTGAGAGTGATAAGAAGTGGTCACATTTTGGACATATATGAAGGTAAGACTTTCAGTATCTCCAGATGGATTGGATTGCATGGCATGAGAGAAAGAGACGACTCTAGGACAACCACAAGGGAGTGGCCTGAGTAACTGGAACCTGGAGTTGCCCTTTACTGAGATTTTTAAGGGAGGGTCTTAAAAAGGAGGGCCATGGGTTTATTTTTGAGGAGAGATGGTTATCAAGGTTCAGTGTTGGACTTGTTAAATCTGAGATGTCGGCATACATATAAGTGGAACTATAGAGTAAGTATGCATCTAGAGCTAAGGAGAGCAGTCTGGAGATGTAAATTTGGGGGTCTGCAGTATATAAGATGGTATTTAAAGCTATGAGACTGAGTGCAAATTTACTGAAACCATGATGAGTTTAGTTATACTAGAATATAAATGGTGTGAAGGCGGGAGATGTGCTTGGAAGTTAGGCAAGGATAAGATTATAGAAGACTTTATATTCCATGCATATGAGCTTGGACTTTATCCTGATAGAGAGTTGTTGAAATCCACAGAAATATATAGTCAGACTTGCTTCAAAAGACTTGCTTCATGACACTGGTAGAAGTGTGAAGGAAGGATTGGAGACATACAAATCATTTAGGAGGCTATTACAAAGTTTAAGAAAGAGTTGTCACACAAGTGTTTCTCCAATCTCTGTACACACTAGAGCCGACACAAGATGGGACAGATGTGAGAAATACTAAGGAGGTAGAATTGGCAGGACTTATTAGTTGTTTGGTTATGGGAAATGAGGGCTAAGGAAGAGTTGAGGATAATACCCTAAGTTCCATTTTCAATAACTGGTGGATGGTGGTCCCATTTACTGTGACAGGAAACACAAGAAGGGGGAAAGCTCTGGAGATTAAAAGAAAAAAGAAAACAATGATATGCTAAATATTGAACACAGTAAGTTTGAGAGGCCCTTAGGATCAGCCGACTCCCTTGGGTCTCAAAGTAATCCTCTAAGTTAATTTTATTTATCTTATCTCTGTGGGAAGAGCATTCACTGAATTAATCAGCACAAACACCATGGCTTGCACATTATGTTTCTCTATGTAAAGTAATTTATTATTTAGACTTTTAGGAACTGGTTCACAGGAGTATACCTCACAACCCCATCTTCCCCTCCAAACTTCTGATCCCTCAGCTTTCTGTTAACACAAAATTGAGTCCCAGACACTCAAAGCTAAAGGTCAAACTTAGTCTTACAATTAATTCCATGAGCCATGATGATGATCCTACCTAAGGTGCCTACTTTGAGCAGCAGCAACCCAGCCTCTCTCACACTGACATTGTCACAGCAACAAGGAAGTGTGTTGTGTCATGTTGTGTCTTCTTTTTAAAATCCAGGACATGTATTTTATTTTTATTGTTATAAAAACTTTGAAAAACATAGAAAAGTATAGTAGAAAGAAAAAAGTGTTTTTAATTTAATCTTTTGCTGACACCTAGTGCCAGAACTTTGCCTATTCAGCTACCTGCTCCAAATAAGAAAAAATTAACATGATTTTAAAAGAACCATAAATTTGAAAAAGAAAATAATGATCTGTTTTATCAAATAATATCTATCTTATCTTTACATTAATTTTTCACATCATTTTGCACATTTAAATATCAGTCTTTTAGAGCTGTCAGACACTGAGTAGGCCTTTTAAACGTCTAAGAATTCAATGTTGAGGCAATTTCTGTTTTCATTTTTGGTTACCTGCTGGAGAAATCCCTGGGAGCACATGGAGGCCCAATTTAGATCAGAATTTCACTCTGTATAAGTTTTGAAGCACTTAGGATAAACTCTCTTTGGAAGTTGTATCAGATGGGGCTGGAGTCCACAATGTTTTCAAAACCATACTTTTCAACTATTGAAGAATCCTCAATTTCACATTAAGAGATTATATGAAACAGCAAAAGTCTGGCCTTGCATGTAATTATTATAAGTGATCACTTATAAAGAAGAACGACTTCTTTGGCATGAAATAATTTTGAGGAGAAGCAGGCACAATTTATATATACATCATTAAAAACAAGGTTTAAACTATTTGTAGTAACTATTGGAAGCAGTACACGCACTCAAGAGAATGACATCTGCATTTGGAGGTGTTATAGCTACAGAAG
Source organism: Cheirogaleus medius (assembly GCA_008086735.1). NCBI lineage: Eukaryota > Metazoa > Chordata > Mammalia > Primates > Cheirogaleidae > Cheirogaleus > Cheirogaleus medius. Next base: position 2,306,461 of record VBSM01002707.1, read on the forward strand.
CAAAGGAAGAAATAAAAAATGTAAGGTTTCTAAAAATGAATGTAGCAGTTCTCCACTTAAATCTACATCTACTGGCTATGTGAACTTACTTACCTGTGTGAGCCTCAGTTTCCTCATCTCTAAGCTAGAGATGATGATAATAATAACGCTTGCTTTTTGAGGTTGCTGTAAGAATTGAATTGTTCCAAAAATGTCTGACACCTGACAAGTGCCCAATAAACAGTAACTGCTATTTGTAATGGCAGTTTTAAAAATAATTAAGCATACCCCCTGCCTCCTCCCATGGAGTGGAATGTGGTCCCGGTGGCAAGAGGAGGCTCCCTGTTGTGAATGCTCCAGAACAGCACTTTGGGAGGTAACTGTGGCCCCCTCAGCTTCAGCACCAGATGTCACAGATCCAAGGTCAAGTGGCCCCTGGAAGGTTATAGAGGCGTGTTTCCAGAGGGGATATGAAATCAGTATGTGCATTCACCCTTTCTCAAGGTCAGAGAAACAGGAGAATAAAGTCCAAATTCCTTAACCTTGTCTCAGTATCCATTCACTTTCCTATGCTTCAAAGAAACAAAACTGCTTTCTGTGGAATAAGGTGGTTAATATAGTATAGGCTCTGGCATCAGGCTAACCTGAATTCAAATCCAAACTCTGCCACTGACCAGCTGTTCGACTTCATGCAAGTTAACTTCTGTGAGCCTTAATTCCTTCATCTGTAAAATTGGGAATAATAATAATAGTACCTAACTCTTCAGGTTATTGCCAGGATTAAATAAAATGATATGTGTAAATCACTTTGCATAGTGACTGGCAAATAATCTGTAATCAATAAATCATTATCATTATACCATTAAAGCATCCAACTTGCTACCACATCAAATATGGCCTTGATATTTGGTGTTTGCACTAGCCTGGTAGTTTCAAGTGAATTGTAGTAATCTCAGAAGCATGTCTTCTATGTCTTTAGCTTTCTAAGGTTCTAACCTGACTATAATAACCATTTGTTAAACACCTACCATATGCCAGTCATTTAGGTACTTTTCCTTACTTAATCTTCACAGCACCTGAATAAGATAGATGCTATTTTCCCTTTACAACTGAGGAAAGGGAGGCTCAGAGAAGGTAACTTGACCCAGGTCACACAAACAGCACAGCCAATAGTTGAGTTTGGCCTGGATGGCTTAGCCCCTGCTTTTGCTCAGTGCAATGTACTGTCAGACCTTTGTAAAAACACCTTTCATGGCTTCCTACAGCCTTCAGGGGAAAGGTGAAACCCCTTAGCTTACTACCCCAGGTTTTTCCTTTCTGTCTCTATCCTCTACCAACCCCTCTGGCCTTCTTGCCCACTCCCCAGTTTCCTTCTCCAGGAAGCCTTCCCTGATGCCTTTCCCGAGTCTCCCATAGCACCCAGATATCTGTATCATAGGACTTGCCACGCTATACTGTAAATGTTGATTTTGTCTGTATTTCTTAAAAGTGCTAGCAAAGTGCTTGGCACATAATAGGAATTCAATAAAGGTATGATAAATGAATGGATAAATTAATAAACATTGAGTAGGGAAGGCCCAAATAAAGTCTTACTGCTTTATAGAACAGTGGCACTTAAAAGCATAGTCCCTGGGCCAGCAGCAACAAGCATAATCTGGGAACATAGAAATGCAAATTATTGGCCCTAACCCAGACCTACTGAATCAGAAACTCTGAGGGTGGGGCCTGGCCATTAAGTTTAACATCACCTCCAGGTGATTCTGATGCACATAAATTAGGGGTATAGTATTAATACTAATTTCTTACATTTATTTGATACTTAATAGTATCCAGAAACTATTCCAGAATACTTTCCTAGCTACAATCTTTGAAATTAAAGATGAAGTGAAAAGAGGAAAATGACTAAGGAGCTCAGATCTGTTTTAGATACACCTGTATTTAGTACCCCTCTAAGTTCTGAGAAACTTTCTTAGCAGTCACACCTGGAAAATAAGGTTTGTTGCTTTATAGGAGTATTTGCCTGGCCAGGCTGGAGTGGTGGCCTCTGTGGTAAGCAGCACCTCCTATGAAATCCCATTGGTTGGATGAAGGATTCCAGGTGAGCAGGATTGAATGTATTTAATACTAATTGAAGTTGTAGAAAAGTTAAAGCTACAGGGGAAAAAGGCTTACTCAAGTAGGTGATGAGGGTTACATGAGTATTTTTAATGTTTTAGGCAGACGTAAGGTTTCCTAAGTGAAAGAAGCCACTTGCAAAATTATATAATCCCATTCTTAGTTTTTAAAAATATTCTTTAACTCTCACAGAAAAAAAAAATTGTGAAAGACACCAAAATGTTAACAGCGACTTTCTCTGGGTCATGAGATTACACCTTTATTTTATTTGTTTGCAAAGACCATTATTTTTTGATAGTGAGAAAAATATAATAAAGGTATAAGTTGGTTCTCTGTGCCTAGGGAACCTGACGTATAGAACCAATGGCTGGTGTAGCCAGAGGCAGGATTTAAAAGGGAAGATTGGAATCTTAAAGGCTAGAAGGAGCTGGAAAGAACCAAGGACACTCTAACTGACATTAATGAAGGCTAGTAAAGCATTAAAATAAGAAGAGGAGATACTCTTCAGAATAGCTCTGTAGGCAGAGTGAGAACACTACTGACTCAAACTTTCTGATAACTCAAGGGCAACTTCTAGCAAAAGAGAAGGGAAGGGCCTGCAGCATGGACAGAAAGGGGTTTAGCTTTTTCCCAGGATCTAGAAGGCTAGAGGGCTCACTTGGAGAATGGAGGTGATGGCAAATTATCCAGGACAATTAATGGCTCCAAGGGTTTCAACTGAAGGAGATAACAAACCACTTGAAGGGGAGGAGAAAGGAATAAGGGAAGTCAGCAACTGGTGCCTGGAGCAAACTGTCTAGCACTTTAAACTTGTGTCAAGCTAATCATGTAAAATGAGATTATGTCCCTATAATTTACATATTCTGCATATAATTTATACCTTAAGATTTCTTCACACTCTGGTGAAAATTGCTTGTGTTCTTTAAAATGATACTGAGCAAAGGTTACTTTGAAGAGGAGGTTAATATAGAATTAAAGCAAAAGTTCTGAATTTCAAAGGGCATGATTTCTGAAAAAGTCCCCCACTTCCCCACTCCCGATCTTTTTGAGCCTTGAGAGTGTGGAAATTATTATTTGAGCAGTTTACATTTATCGATCAGTTAGTGTTTGGGAGGCTAAATGCTTTGAATCGTTTCTCATTTGTTCTTCTGTGAGTTAGATACTGCTATTAATATTATTTCCGACTTTATAAATAAAGGAATGGCAGTGTAGCCGGCAAAGGGCAGTGTTAGCACGGTCTGACTCTGAAGCCCAAATTCCTTCTAAAACACTACCCTGCATTAGTTAGTCCTGAAAATACCCTAAAGCAAGTAGCAATTGCTATAAAATGCTAAAATTAGTAATACCCAGGGAGAGGTTATAAAGTAAGTGATATGGTCATAGTGCATTGGTGGGAATGTGAATTGATGTGACCTTTCTGAAGGACAACTTGGCAATATTTACCAGAAGAATTTTAAGGGCAAGTACCCTTTGTTTCAATTATTGAACTACTAGAAATTCACCCTAAAGATTAACTGACAATGATATATATGCAAGACATTCAGTGCAAAGAACTAGAAGCAACCAGTGTCCTTCAAAGGGGAGCTGGTTAACCAAACTATGGTACAGCCATGAAAAGGAAATAAAGGATATCTGTATGTTCAGAAATGGAAAAATCATCAAGATATAGTACGTTAAAAAAAAAGTAGGTACAGAATAGTATGCACAGTGTGATTACTTTTGTAGTAGAGTAATTAAAAATATATATTGAAAGTAGATTGATAGATACACTGGCATAGAAATAATATTTTTTCCCTGAAAGGAAATATAAGAAGCTTTCAACGATAGATAACTTTGGAAAGAGTAATTAAGTCATTATTTTTGTGCCATTTGGAAATATTTAAGCTTTTAAAATTTTGTTTTCCTCCTTGTGTTTTTCATTTAAAAAAATCCTAACACTTCATTAAATCTTTTAAATAAAATCCAAACAGCTAGCATATATTGAGGCTTCATAATGTGTAAAGGACTGGGCTAAGCACTCTACCTGTATTACCCCATTACATCCTCACCTTAAATTCTTCTCTCCTTTTTACAAGTGAGGAGTTAAAGGCTCAGATTGGTTAAATCATTTGCTTGAGGTCACACAGTTGGAAGATGGGGGAGGGAGATGCAATTTCAATGTCCCTCTGCCTCATTTCAGAGCCCTAGGTCTCCACTGCCAGGCCACACTCCTCTAAATGTTCTTTATACTCTCGTCCTCCTAATGAAAGTACACTGGCAAACAACTGGAGTCTAATGAGATAATGTATGTGAAAATACTTTTCTAAGTATAGAAATGTTTGAGGAGGGTGGGCAGGGACTGGGAGTTTGTTTAAATTAAGCAGATCTGTCCACTGACCCCTAGACAGTTGTGATATTGTTCTTTGATGAAGTGGTGATCAACAACTTTCTTTTGTTCCTCCTTTAAAAATGTTATAAAGTTATATTTACTCCCTTTTACCCCAATAATACCTGATCATTGTTTAAAAACTAAAATGATATGGAGAAATGAAAGTCCTTTCATAATACTCCTTATCTATAATTAACGACTTTGTTTCAGATTTCACTGGCTATATAAGTATTGCACACACTCACATATTTTATATAAATAGGAGTAACTTAACATTTGTTCAGTATCTTGCTTTTTCAGCTTTACAATATGTCTTAGCCATCTTTTTGTATCAGCACTTACAAATCTACTTTTCTCTAATAGCTGCATAGTATCCCATTATGTGAATACATATGTATATAATTTTTTAAATCACTTATTGATGAACATTTAAGTTACTTCCAATTGTTTGCTTTCCTAATCAATGCCATAATAAGTACCCTTCCTAAGAAAGTTTAAAAGGATCTTCAGACTGTGTGACATTGTCCCCCTGTAGTTGATGACAGTGACCCAACAGGACTCTGTACTCAGGGAGGAGTATGTTTCACTGTGTAGACAAACAAAGAACACTCTACAAAACACATTCAGATATAGTAAAGTTGCCAACAGGTGGGACGACCTCAAAAAGAACTCCCTGTTTTGACAGTTTAGTAATAGAGCAGAGACTTGCTACGATTGCTCAACACTGGCTGGATCAGAAGAGGAATTTCCAGACTCAGTTACAAGCACGGCTGGTGGAGGGCAGTGGATTCCACCAGACAGTCTGGAGACAGCTAGACAGGGAGATGAGCAGCAGAGCTCCAAATCAGGCAACAGCACGTGTGGAAGGAGCAGTGACCTATGGGGAGACTCATAACTCATAGACCAAACCTCTTCCAGCAGAGGGCAGTGTCTCAGATATCAGGCAGGACCCAGGCCAGCTGGAGCCAGAGCTGGGAACTTCGGTGGAGAGATTGCACCAGCCTGAGGCCGACGAGAAATTGAACTAAACTCTTTCGAATACTGTAAGTGACATTGGGGAATACTCAGGGAGGGACGGTGAGACCTCACACTACTGTAATTCGCTTGTGTTCTAATGCGTAACAATCTGGGTTGGGTAATAAATCCTTTTATTTTTTTTTACAGAGTTTGGCCATTTAGTGTAAGTAAAAGAATTTGGAGTCATTTTAACTAAGCTGGCCACCAAGTCTCTCAGGTTTCGGGGTGCATGCTTGAATCAAAAAGGGAGTGACATGCCTAAAATACAGCCTGGCCTGCTTGCCCCGGGACCCTGTGGATCTGACACAAAGTTTACAAATAGAAAGTTAGCAAAGGGAAAGATATGTCAGAAGTAACAATATCTAAAACTAGATACTTAGTGTCTAACACTAGAGTTGTTATTTACTTTTGATCTCAGTGTATATGATGGATGGCCTTTACAACAAAACTTTAGCATAAAAGAGTCTTCTGTGTAGTGGTTGGAATCAAACAGACAAAGCTGAGTACCATACAGTCCATTTCTAATGCTGTTGTTCTTTAGCCTTGTGATTTAAAAAAGAAAAACAAAAAACAAGAGTGACTTTGGTAATTGCTGGTGGAGTCAAAGCAGATTTGCCAGATGATAAAAGCACTGTGTGTTTGTCAGGCATGGCTAAGTAAAACACACCGCATACTAAATCAGAGCAATAGCGAAGTCTAAGGGTAGTTAGCATGCATTTCTCAGAAAAATAGCAAGTGGAAGAAATACCAGCAAAGAAGATAAACTTTCTGGGCTGTTTGGTTTTAACTGCAACTTCTAGTCCAGGGATGTTTGGCATCTTCCCGATCGCCAGGTTATTAGCTGTCAGTCCTGCACCGGGCAGTGAGCGGCTCAAATCCTCAGGCCCGGCTGCGGGAGGCTGAGAGGCGGAGGGGCTTCTACGGGTTTGGGGGTGGGACGGTCAACAGCAGCTGCGGGCAGGAAAGGACGGACGCTGGAAGTTCTCAGGGAGGCTCTTTCCCAAGGCCATAGTTCCGACCCGAAACCGTCCCAGGCCGGCTCGATAGCTCGGTAGGGCGCGGCCCCAAACGCCACCCGACTCGCCCCGAAGAGGTGGGACTTTCCCCACCGGAAGTGATCCCGTCCAGT
>VBSM01002707.1:2313185-2334221 GCA_008086735.1 Cheirogaleus medius
TGCGGCCGCCGCCGCCGCCGCCGGACGGCCCCCGCCCCTTTCCCTGCCACGAGCAGCCGCGCTGGGGCCGCGGTGAGACAGAAGAGCCAGCGGGTGGCCATGGCCTTGGAGTGACAGAGCCTCCCGGGCGGCCGGGTGGGTGCGGACGGCAGGGTAAGCGGCGGTGGCGGCTGGGCGGCGGCAGCCTAATCCCGGTGAGAGCTGGGGAAGGCGGCAGCCAGGGCCGCTGGTTTGGGGTGGGGGTCAGGAGGGTAATGTGCGCCCCTCTCCCTCCTCACAGGCTGGACGACCCCCGCGGGAGCCGGGGGCCCAGAGACCCGCCCGGCAGCAGTGACTGGAACAGAGCCTGCAGGCCCGGGCCGGCTGGGCAGCGCGAGCAGGAAGCGGGGTCCCTGGGCCCCTTTGTGTGAAGGGCGGGGGAGGGGTGCCGGGCAGCCCCTGGCTGCGGGCTCCTCGGACGCCCGCCTCGCTGCGGGGGCCCTTTGCCTCGGCCCTAACCCCTTCCCTCTTAGGGCACTCTGCTCCTCCCCACCCTCGCTGGGTTTCTCCCAGGCTCGCCTTCCTCCCCACGCCCCCTGCCTGGACTTCAGTTCCTATAGGAAGGGTATTACCATCCCATCCCCACCCACCCTGACAGTAAGCTCTTTCCCCTCCCCCTCCTTTAACTTCCTCTTCTTCCCCGGTTGGGCCCTCTGCTTCTCTGCACTCTCCTCCCCAGCTCGCAGATTTCCGCCCACCTTCCGCCTAGTCTAGCCGCGCCGCAGCTAGCGGGGTGTTATTTTCCCCCCCTCTGGTAGGAGTTGGCGAAGGTGAGACTCATGAGGGAATACAAGGTAGTGGTATTAGGGAGCGGAGGGGTTGGCAAATCTGCCCTTACTGTGCAGTTTGTCACTGGGACTTTCATTGAGAAATATGACCCCACCATTGAAGATTTCTACCGCAAAGAGATCGAAGTGGACTCTTCCCCCTCCGTGCTGGAAATTCTGGACACCGCAGGAACTGAGCAGTTCGCCTCCATGAGAGATCTCTACATCAAAAACGGCCAAGGTTTCATCCTGGTTTATAGTCTGGTTAATCAACAGTCTTTTCAGGTAACCAAACCAAGTCTTGTAATTTGTTAGAGGGGGGTGTGGTAATCCTACATCTACTTCTGGTTTGCTTGAACCGTGCGTTAATGACTATGTTTTGCTTTTGAAAGTTAGACATGGCGCATTCTTGAGGTTACTCCTGGCATGGAAAAGTATCGGGTTGTTTCTATAGAGAGTACTAAAGTAACAAACGTCAACAAATATTTTAAAGCTATTTTTAAGTCAAAGAAAAGGGAAAAAGAAATAGGTCAGTCTGTGTATATTTAGCCTGGAATATAACCTGAAGTTGCTTGCTCAATTCAACAAGTATTGATTAACGTACTCAACAAAACATTTAGCAGATAATCTCGGGTAAATAGAGCACTTTGAAAGGAAAATTATTTGGAGCCTATTATCTGTTGCATAGATAAGTCCTCTGTGTCTCTTCCCCCTCTGTCCCCCCTCTGCTCTCTCTCAAGTTTCTCAACTAGATTCATAAATCTTAGTGTTGTAAGATGAAGAACTCAAGACCTGCCTTCTAGGCATTTTACTTACTTGGGGCATGTAGCATAAAGGGAAGTTACTAATTGGAAAGACTTGTACCTAGAATTAATAACCAACAAAAATCAAGAATGGCTCTCTTTTTCTGCAGTCGATCCAAATTGTTTCTGGTAACATTGCCTGTATTTATAGAAAATATGTGGGTCTGGGAACACTGAACAAGTGCAGATTTCTTACTCCGGCTGGGTGGTCAAACTGGATGTAGTCCAATTTCTTAGGAAAATCTGTCCTGCCCTTCACTGGGAGACAGACTGAAAATTTAACGTTATTTTAAGAGATGCAATAAATGTTGCTATTTATTCCTTGAAAATAAATAACCTCATATTGACCCATTATATTGACCTTCATTGATTTAGGAAATGGATATTTTTTTCTGCATTTAAAGGTATGCACTTAATGTTGCTTACTTAAGAGACCTTAAGTGCTTTAGCCAATACAATGTGCTAATTCCACTTTCTTTAGTATTTTAAATTAAAGTACAATAGTGAACTTTTCCAGTAACCTGATATAGCAACTTCAAGGATTTTTTTTTAAGATAACAAGTTCCAGGTAAATTAATCAAAGCTATTATGACCAAACTAAAGTTCATTTTATGTAGGCTTGCAATTCTAAAGCAATAGTATCATAAAAGCATTTTCCCCAGAAAGTACCAAAGTACTACTAAAGGTGCTGTTTAACAGGGATATTCTTTGTAAAGGATCCTCAGGAGATTCTTATTCTGGAGCCTGAGTGTCTTTTGGAGGGTGTTTCATAAGATTTCCATTATATCCACTTATGTTAGAGGAAAAAATTGGAAGTGAAAATCTGTGCCATTATTTCAATGAAGACTTAGATTCTTTTGAGCCCATATGCCATAAGTTTGGATTCTCCGCTGAACTTGTGTTTCCATGTAGACAACGGGAAAAGAAGCTAGGAGACTGAGTTGATACATGATCAAACTAAATTGTTGCAAATATATAACTGTGTATTTTTATAAATTTTCACAGTCCCTTGTTTTTCCTTTGACCTGTGTATAAAATTCTCTTTACTATAACTGTTCAAATTAAACACATGTTTTATATTTAAGGCAAACCTTATAAGTTGTGAAAAATCAAAAATTGTGATTTTTTTAAGAATTAAATCTGATACTGTCTTAAATCAATACTTTTTCCCCTCCCAAAATTGATGCTACAAAAAAAAAATACAAAAAAAAAATTGATGCTACTGTAGAATTGCTAAGGCTCTTTCTTATCTTTTGTAATTAATTGTAACTACTTGTAAAACATAATACACATGGGGGGGAAACAAGTAGTAAAAACAAACGTTGGCAAAGAAAAATATGACTTCTTTCCACCCAGACTCCCCCTGTATTGTCCTTCCCTGATAGTTGCTCACTATTACAATAGTTTCTAGTGTATTTAAGTGTATTTTAAGGTGTTTGATTTTACCGGAATAAAGGCACACCATTCAATTTAAAATGAAATATTTAAGTGTATTAATCTGTTTTTATCTGTGGTATTCTAGGTGTTACAAAGTGGTGTTTGTTCCCACCTAAAACACTTTCTCTCAAGCCCTCTTACTACATGGCTAGGAATGCATAGATGCTGCAATCCTGTGCTGATAACAGGCGTTACAAGAAGTGATGACAAGCAGGCAGGTTTAGGGAGATGGCCAAACATCCTTATGTATGAATGGATTAATCATATTTGGGAACTTGCTTTTTTAATCAGTGTAGACTGGGGGTGGGGAGAAGTGATTATATGCGCCTTAAGGTTAGTGTGCAATCTATGTTTTATGTTCTTGACATAAACCCAGCAGGTAGGACCTGTGGAAATTATCTAGCTCCTACTTCAGTGGACAAAATTGACAACATTTTCTCTGTTTGGGTGTGTGATTTTATTTTGAATTCAGCTTTCTGTACTCACCAAGGGCTGACTTTTTGTAATATTGTAATACTTATGTTGTGGTTATGCAAACAACATAATTTTTTTTCTTTCTCTTTGTGATTGTTTGAATAGGATATCAAGCCAATGAGAGATCAGATTGTCAGAGTGAAGAGATATGAAAAAGTCCCACTAATCCTAGTAGGAAATAAAGTGGATCTGGAACCAGAAAGAGAGGTTATGTCTTCAGAAGGCAGAGCTCTGGCTCAAGAATGGGGCTGTCCTTTCATGGAAACCTCGGCAAAAAGTAAATCAATGGTGGATGAACTTTTTGCTGAGATCGTCAGGCAAATGAACTATTCATCCCTGCCCGAGAAGCAAGATCAGTGTTGTACAACTTGCGTTGTCCAGTAAAAAAGATAACCTCAATCATGGCCATACCGAGCAGGTTAGTTGTTGATGGAACTATATGAGCCAGGTGCTGTTTTATTTTGGATCAAATATAACAAAAAGCTGGTTAATATTGATACACATGGCAATACCTTAAATTTCTTTCTTTATTTTTAAAATAACATTTTCCTTAGCACAGAATAGTCAACATTCAGTGAAGAAAAATTTTTTAAATGCAGATAATCAAAACAAAGGTAAGAAATTGCCTGTATTCCCATCACCAAGATTTTTTTTAATGAGTTACTTCTCTGCTTTGTTGATAACATTTCTTGGGGTGTTTTAAAGCATAATACACCTTTTCTCTGTTTTTCTGATTTAGCACCCAAACTGCACAGGAGAACATTCAATAATAGTTTCAGAAGATGATTAGTTTTGTGGTGCTTTCAACACTTTTATGTTTTTACATCCCAGGCAAGAGAATTGCTATAATTAAAATAATCAATTTACTAATCACCCAAGTGCTTGATTTAACAGGATGATTATTTAATCAAATTTGTCTGTACCTTGCACTTGAGGGACTTAAGTGACCTCTGATAACAAATTATAGCATTACATGCACCTTGACTTCATTATGAATATATGGCCCAAATAAGAATCTGGTTAAATCATCTGTGATGTGTTAGAAGGAAAAATCCCAAGCACAGGAAGCATTTTTATTCAGTTTAATATATAGTGGAATTAATAAGAACAATAATGAAGCCATCAAGCCTTTCATTGAGTTAAATGGTGAAAGTTTTTTAAATGAGTGAGTTTTTTTTTTTAAGTATGGGTATTTAAAATTTACTGAGCATTTAAAACAAAATTATCTTATTCATATTCATTTCATGATCTTTTCATCTAGACTGTAATTGAGCAAATAGTCTCACTTAGACAATAACTCTTAGATAATAAAACAACCAATATCGTGGATGACTGAGAAACCACAGCAAATGCCAGACTAGCCTGACAATATCAGGAATGAAATTGATCTTCCTGAGCCACAGCTGACCTGGAGTCTAGGAGGCAGTGTTGCAAATGGCAACAGGCATTTCAGATCACAGTGATGATTCCTAATCAAAGGTCTGGCTTTATATGTGTTCCCTGGAGAAAAGACTAACGGTCCCTAATTTATCTTTTCAGACAAGGTTTCCTGTCAGATAGTGTCATCTTTGAAAATGAAGGATTACCACAATGCTTTATTCAAAATGCTTTCACTCATCAGCCTTTAGCATACCATAATATGATGAAAACTCATTTATTTTCTTATGTCTAGCTACAGCTATTATTTTATAAAGTCACTGTTCAGACTGTAGTGCAGCTTATGTTTGGTTGATAGGGTTGCACTTGCAGTATAGTCTTTTGAGAAGGAGACAAATGTATGGATTGAGTCCCATGTTCTTGCTTCTGTAATCTTGCTGCTTAAATTGTAAGCCAGCTTCAAGTTTGAACACGTTTTGTATGGTGATTGCATCTTTATCATTATGCTCTATTTTTTTGACACTTTTAACTGGGCAAATGACATAAGCATACACGTTTTGTTTTAGTATTATCATCTTTATAAAAAATTAACCAATTCCCACAAAATGTTCCCAACTTTCTTTCCATCATTTATGTAAACTGCTATAGGAGGTAAACTGAATAAAATTGGTCTCACACATGCAGAGGGCCAGATGTCTAAGCCAAATTGGCAAATGGATAATTTTTCTAAAGCTATTTTAAACATTTTTTATTCTGAATTTTATTTCATTTTGTAAATTTTTGTGATCTGAATTATTGTTAATCTATTTGGTTACCTACAAGAATGAGTACATAGATTTCTTTTTCTTTAGTATCTCAAGCCAAATATGTTTACATTTTTGTTTAAATGCTAAAGATCAGAAATTATTATTAATACCAATAAATACTCATTTTTATAGTAATAGTTCACATACCCTGTATATAGTTTTTGCTTGGTTTTTGTTTTTGTAAGCAGAATACATAAATGATGGTATGGGCCTTGAAATAAAATAACCAATCAGCTGAATTTCTAAAAATACTAAAGGGAACTCCCTGACCAAGACCTTTTAGAACAAAAAATACTCTGTGCAGTTTTTTTTTCTGACATCATATAAGATTGAACTGATGTGTATGGGAATCTATAATCTGAGGCTAGTAAAGTTTGTAGTTGTCCTCGCTCACTATTTACCTAAAAAACAATAGGTGATGGATTTTTAATCCTGTAGCTTGAGTCATAGAGCTCTGAAGTCTGTCAGTCCCAGATCTAGATTGAAGATCAAACTTTGACAGGTAAAGGTGATTTGAGAAATGTTTGTCTTTAATATTTAGAAAAGTACCTTGTCCCAGTTAGAAATAATAGGACTTAAGTCAGAAAGACTGTGATTGTTGTTGTTAATTGGTTGCTTTTTTTTAAGGGAGAGGGAAAATTTATTAATGCTCTGAGAATTGCTTCTGATAACATTTATTTCTTAACACCCTTCAATTTGGGTCACTGGTCTCTTGCCCAACACCTGTTTATCTGCATGACTCCCAGAATTGTTTCCTCACCTTTTACCCTCCCATTGGCAGTAATTTTGGTGTAAGTTTGGAAGCATGGCCAGATTCTATATACACTGCCCTCATCCTCAGTTCTTTACTGACCTGAGGGGCTTCCCTTCAAGTGCTTTGAAGGACTTATTTCATTGTGCATCAGTAGTATGGTAGAAACCCAGGTCGGTGATATAACCCTATTCTAGTTTTATTCACTATATCATAGCTACTATGTATTGGTATAAATAATTGGCACTTCACTCTTTTGGTACGGACGCATGTTTTGTTAATACTATCATAATACGAGGAAAGAAGTAAATCAGAGTGCCGTGGGAGTTCAGGGAAAGGAGAGGCCATATCTAGTTAGAGCAGAGTTTCTCGACATTCTGGGATCTTTGCTGTTTGGGGCTGTCCTGTGCATTGTCAGAATTTTAGCAGCGTCCCTGGCTTCTACCCACTAGGCACCAGTAGCATTTTCCCTGTCTCTCCCATTGTTCATCTTGTAACAAATAAGAATATGTCCAGAAATTGCCAAATATCCCTTGGGGGGCAAAATTACTCTGGTTAAGGACCACTGAGTTAGAGGAAGTGGGGAGCAATAGCATTTGAATCAGGCCTTGAAGAATGGGTAGGACTTGAGGGGATGGCGATGTGGTTAGAGGTGATTTCCAAACAGAATGCCAAAAGGAACATAATAACATCCTAAAATATTCTGTAGATTCCCTAAAAGGAAAAGGGGAGTACAGTAAAGTTATCCCTTAATATGACAATTCGTTTTACCCTTTTGGCAAATAGAATTTTTTAAAGATGATGTTCAAAGGATTTCTATGTGTTGGTCTGTCCAGTATTGATGAAAGTTATACAGAAAGAAAACGGGGGGAAAAAAAGGTATTCTTCATTATGGTTTGAAGGTCTTCTGAAAGATTTTATACCATTTTTCTCAGTGTGTTATGGAGGGGGTTCTCCCAACTAGAGTAAATGGTGCTTAAGAGTACCAAACACCAGGAAGCAAACTGAAAGAACAAAGATCATTATTTATGTCAGCCCCAGTTCATTATTTATGTCAGCCTGCAGAAAAAAGGGAGATTCTTGATTCAAGACTAGCACATCATTTCACATGCAGAATGCCTGCGATGTTAACAAAGGCTCCTGAAAGGCTAAACCATCTATGAATGTCATTTTAGTCTAGCTGGACTTACTATTTCTAAATACAGTAGAATTGATTAGCATTTTCAGGATTTTTTAAATAAAAATCTAGAATCAGAATTGTTTCTAATCTTTCTTCCAGGTTTTCATTAGATATGGTATGCTGGGGGTTTAGCAAATATGACGGAAAAGCCTCAAAATAAAATCACATTGTGCACTTTAAAATTTCTTATCCAAGTTAAATATCAATCATGTCATTAAAACACTGGGGTGGAATTCTGTTGCAGAAGTTACAGTTTTATTAGATACTTCCTTTTTTCTGTCCTATTTTGCATATAACTTTGGGGAAAGTGGCTTATTTAAAACACTTGTCTGTCATCCAGTTCACATGGTTAGTCAACGTGGAGTGGAGGACTTGAATGGAGGAACCGTGCTTTGGGGGTAGTATGTATAATAGCCACAGCAAACCTGGGGTAAAAGGGAACTACAAAGCTACTTTGCCCTTTCTGCTACCCCAAATTCTCCCAGACCTTCACTGACCACCACAAGATTCATGGTTTGAGACAGTTCAAAGTGAACAGGTGCCTAGTTAGACCTGCTCTGGGTGTGGAGGTGTGTCTGATGATTAGAATGACTCTTTGTGTATCTGTTCCCTCTTTAATTGCTTCCTTTTAACCTCAAGATTAGGCTTTTATTGCAGAATGAAATGCATATGAGCCATTCAGTTTTACTCCATTACCTCTCTGGCTTAGAATGAACAATCAGTAGAATTAACAAAAATTGCATCATGGAGTTGGAGAATTGCCACCGAGAAAGTGTTCTAGCCATACTACAGTAAAGATTCTCCTCATGGCAGATTATTTCTCAGTGGAATTCTATAATTCAGAAGATAGTATCACTAAGAAAAACTTAAGTCCTGTCAGCTGTTGAAAAAACTTATCCAATCAAAAACATTCTCTGATTAGCCACAGTCTTAGGAATATCAGATTTGCAAAAAGCAATTTAGAGTTGAGGGAAGCAGTATCTTACCTCGTCAAATTCAAAGATAGTAGCTGGAATAAGATCACTGGGCTTATATTACTGTTTATTATCGCTGGACATGGTCATACTATTTGAGATCTCAGATTTGAACTCATATTAATTTAAACTTGGAGATTTTAGGTCTAGGACATAAGAAAAATAGCTAATCCTTTCCCTAATACCCTAGATTCACCATAAACATTAAGTGTGCTTGCTTTCCTTCAAGTGTAGTTCCACCTCCATTCAAAGATTGTGTGCCATAGGTTCAGCTTTCACTCTCTAATGAGTGATAGTGAGCACTTTTAATAACCTAGTCTTCCCACTCCACCCCAATAAGCTTCATGAGTATTATGCAAATTAGGGTAGAGAAATGAAACAAGATATTTAACAAAAACATAACCTCTATCAGAATTCAGTCTGGTGTTTTGCCTTTATAACTAATATTTAACTTGTATATGAAAATGCCAAATAAAAATGTGAAGGGAAATTCATTTTTTAAAAATTCCTTTGCTTAAATCCCCAGAATATTATATGTCTAAAACTGGAAAAAAATTAAAAGCAATTATGATTGCACATTTATATTTGCTACAAAGAGAGAGATAAAGAATGCTAGTAAATACCACTGTATTTAGATATGGTAAGTCCAGTTAAGCTAAAAAGACATTCATAAACTGCTAATCCTTTCAGGAGCCTTTGTTAACATCCCAGGCATTCTGCTGCCATGTGAAATGATGTGTTAGTCTTGCATCAAGAATGTCCCTTTTTCTTCAGGCTGACATAAATAATGATCTTTGTTCTTTCAGTTCTGTGTTTGGCACTCTTGTATACCATTTTACCCCACTTAGGAGACCCTATTTCATAATTTCCTGAGCAAAACATTTGGACTGTTTTTTTGTTTTGCTTTGTACTCTCCCGTAATATCATATTAGAAAAAAAGTGAAACCAAACAGTTAAGCAAGAATTTGAGTAGAAGCTTCCAGAGTTAAGATTTCTTGGGTGTCTTGCTGGAAATTTGAGAGTGAGGAGGAAGATAACTGGAAAGCAGCAAGTTATACCTTTGCAACATGTCTAGATGTGGTATCCTTTCAGTTAAAAAGTACTAATTTGACCAGCTGCCATTAAAGCTTCTGGGATTTTTTTTAAATAAATGAGAATGTTAGTACACTGAAAATTTTGCTGTCACTGTGGAGCAAGAACATTTACGTTTTGCCTTCTGTGAAATCCTATTCAAAGAGAGCCTGTTGTTTTTGCTTAATGCAAGCCTTTTGCTTCAAGATTTATTAATGCAGAGAATTATAATTTATTACTGTCTTTAAAAGTAGCCAGTATCAATACTTTGTTTGTTTAAAGGTATGCCTAATGTTAATAATGTTGAATCTGACTCAGGATTTATCTATATCTCTTGATTTCACTGGAGTATTGTCATCCCATGGAATGTGGATGGACCAAATATTAACCAGGCTTTTAGAGGGTGGCAGGTGATGAATATATCACCTTTTATTCAATATAGATTATGGTCAGTAAGATGCTTTGTATTATTAATGTTTATTTTGGCTAGAAATAAAATTAACTGCTTAATTTGATTTCAGGGAATGCTTGAACTATTAAATCTTCACGCATTATAAGTCCTCAATATTTAAGAGACATAATCATATTTGAAAATCCTAAGCTCTTTACAATTTATTTTGAACATGTAGATTAAAATTTATAGCAAACTTATTAATTCAAATTGAGGGAAGTCTAATGTGAATTACTAAAAAGTCTTCATAATGAATTGCACATAAAATGAAATACTGTTATGTTCAAATAGGTATAGAAATTTCAACTAGGTTAAAGAATATAAAGGTCCTTAGTCTGGATATCAAAAATATAATCCTGGTCTTCTAGAAATGTGTAAAATAGTTGGGAAATGAAAACAAATTTATAACAACCCTGCGAGGAAATTATTTTCATCCCCTTTTCGATGATGAGGAAACTGGACTTAACCAAGCTTAAATAACCAGTGTCCTAATTAGCAACTTTAATGCAAAAATGTGTTAATTTTAATTGGAAAAGATGTTTCTATGATAGTTTCTAAAGAGGCAGACTTTTGTTCTGTTCTTTCCTAATGCGTTTAGGTGGCAGGATTTCAGTAACTATGAGCAGAGTGGCGTTCTTTACAAGTAATCGTTTTATGATATAACTGATAATAAAGCATTTACTCAGGCTCTTTGAACACTTATAGAAGTGTAGCTGTCAAATGAAATTAAAATCATGCATTTATAAACATTGGTTGAACCCTTAGATGATCTTAAACTGGTTTTACTTGGCATTCTTTCATAGTTTCTGTTCTTTTGTTTCTGGCTTTATGATAACATTTTTTATCTTCCACGTTAAAAAGCAAATGTAATTCCACTCCCCTAGAAGCTATTTGGTGATTCAGCACAGTTGAAGGACATTGTGTCTGTCTGAATGATAGATTCACCCCCACCCCAGTATTAACTGGAAGGGCGGAAATCTATCAGCTGTAAGAGCAGAGACTGAGGAATCCCAATCATAGAAGTCCCTGTGTTTGGGAGAATGTCCAAAAAAGGGCAGACCAGAGTGGGAAATATGAACTGCTGCTCTCACCCAGCATCTAGCCCAAACCAGGGCATCTAGTAGGTGCTCAATATCTAGACTCTGATTCAATAACATTTTCTTATTTTAAATTCCCCAAAATACTAAATTTAGAAAAAGTCTAGTATAGTATCAATTAACTCATAATTATATGCATTTAATTCCAATACCATTTCTAGTTAAAATATGAAGAGATCAAGTTTAAAGTAGAGGCAACATTTGCCATAACATTTATACTGTAAGATCATTTAAACCCGTAAAAACCTTATTAATATTATGTAAGTATAATACAAGTAAAAAATGTAATAATACAATAAAAATAGAGTGGCTACACACACACACAGAGTACATTATATCCAGTGCATCATTACTGTGATTCTAATTCTTAATGACTTTTCAGGACCACAGAAAATTACCTTTTTACTTAAACTAATGAGGAACACAGTGAAATTCCACCTTAAGATTAATATTCTTGTTACCACTTCCATGTGTATATAGATCTGTTGTCAGTGTTTTCTTTTAAAGCTATAATCTATATTTCTACATTTTATGATTTTTTATATTAATTGCAGATAAAACTCAGAGGAAATTTGCACAGATGCTGCTTTGGAGAACTTTACAACCTGGGTTGCAGAACTGAGCCTTGGTAAACCTGTCTCTATTACAGCATGTTGCCATACATCTAATTAAGTGCATAAGGTCTTTGGCCTTCAAGATCCATTGACCTTAAACAGGAATGCTTAGCACGTTTACCATACGTTTAAAATCTGTTCTTTATCAATCAGTCCTTTTATAGCTTTCTAAGTTCTTATTGATGGCTAATATGCAAGGGTTAATTTTTAATATTTTAATTGATTTCTTTAATCAGTTTCTCAACTTGTATTTATTAAATACTCAAACTCAGTATTACCTACTCAATGCCTTTTAAAAGAAAGTTATAATGGAGAAAAAAATTGAGCCTTAAACAAATGGTTACTTCTGTATATTACCTCGTACCAGTGCTTCATCCTATTTGTAAAATCTTTCTCCTTTAAATGGTTGGTTAATACTTTGAGACTTTGTTTACGTGTGGCAGTGTTGTAAAAAGAAACTAAAGATCACATTTTACCTGTATGGATGGAATATCCCTTTTCTTCAGGTGCAGTTTGTGATATGTTTTTGTAATTAAAATGTTCTGAAAGTTACAATTCATATTTGAAATTGACTGTAGAGCATTTATTTGAAGAGTTAAGCATTCAATTCCATTAGGTTTTCACATGTGTTAATCTCATTTACAGCATTGAATTGCGGCAGTAACATTTTCCTTTCTGTGAAGTTCTAAATTTAGTTATGACCTATTTAGCAATGCCTTTGAAAAGGGATATTGTATCCATGGTAAATTAATTGTATACCTAAACAGAGATAGCTCAGCTTTGCCTGTCAGGCTTATAATTGACATCTAGTAAACTTCTGCACATGTAAAATTGAATTCAAATGAAATCATATACACTTTCTAGTTCTTAATATTTGTCTTTCTGAATAATAGTTTAAAGCAATATTTGTTAAAGTTTTCTTGCACTATCACAATTGCTTTTTAGTTATTTCTCAAGAAGCATGTTCGTAGTAGAGACAAAATCTGTGTAACAGGAGGGAGAATAGCGCCAAGTCTCTGGGCTATTTTTTATTTTTGCAAATGTGCTTTCTAATAGCCATTGCCTTCCATGTTGTTTACCTAATCAGCACATTTTGTCTGAATACTTGAACATTTTAACAGTAACACAGGTATAGAAACAGAAAGGAAACTTATAAAGAGTAATCTTTTGGTTCTGTTTTAACATCGCGACAATGAGCGCTTTTTCTAGCAATGATTTTTAAAATTGTGTAAGTTTGACAGTATTTTATTGTTGGGTTTTTATTTGGTTTTAGTTGTGTGCTTTTAATTTGCAGAAGTTAGTAACTGCAGCTCACCTACTGCACCAAAGTTCTCGATTTTAGGAGCCCAGCTTTAGTCATTTGAACATGCTTCTAAACAAAACAACCAAAACTATACTTTTGATCTATAATAATAGCTCAATAACTTTGTCAAGGAAAGCTCTAATATATGCAGTGATGGTTTATGGAGGGTGTGGCAATTTTAAATTTATATTGTGTGTGATGTTCAAATAAAGTGATACCTACATTCATGTGATTTATTGGTCAGCATGACCATTAATTATTGAGTAGAAATTGATTAAACTTTGATTTCCTTTTTTTAAATCGTGTTGCATTTGATTCCTGATCAAATTCCTTCAAAGTGAACTCTTGTAATTAAATTTGGAATTTTATGGTGAGATTGTAAGGGTAGAGGCAATTGAAACATTGTTTGTTATTTATAAACTGCTTGAAATGAATACTTAATTTAAGTTTGCACTTTAATACCAAACTTAAAACCAAACACTCGTTTCAAAGTAGGTTAAGTGATTGTGGTTCATCTTTATTAGCTTTGTGAAATTCTAAAGGAATCAAATAATTCATGATAATTTAAATTTTCTGCAGATTATTGATTTTTGATACAATATTTCTTTCCTCTGGATAGTTTGTTCTTGTTCTCTCTCTCTCTCTCTCTCTCTCTCTCTCTGTCTCTCTCTCTCTCTCTCTCTCTCTCTCTCTCTCTCTCAGTGTTTATTGTCATTGACCTCAGCAGCAAATTTAACTTGAATTCACTTAGGATCACAGGAATCAGGGGAAAGTGATTTTAAAGGTGGTTTCTCCAGCACATTTTAAGAAAAGGGACCAAAAGTTATTTTAGCTTCCTCAATAGATTGCATGTTGCTTACTAGGATAATAAATTAATGTTAAATGCAATATATGTCTTGTCTTTACTATGGCATCTGTTTAGGAGTTGTTCAAATCACTGCAGTAGGGCTCTGCAAATAAAATCATGTAACCTATTATCATGGATCTAATGTACTGTAACTTTATCAGTGAAAGGTAAAATCTCAAATAACAAGTACAAACATTGAACAATTACCTATAAAGATTTGTAAAAGTAAAATTTTTCCAATAGATTTCATTCTTGTCATTTTGTAAGACGACCCTGCAGTCCACCTGTTTGTAATTTTTTTAATAAAATAGACATCTGTATTACTGAGGTTGGTTTCTTTAATTATTTGGTGTATTGCTTTATGTTCTAGATTTTCTAAGTTATAAATCTTTCTCATAACTGAAAATCACTACTTCTTTATCAAAATGATAATGTGCATTGCAGTATATGTTTAAACTGAAGTTAAGCATTTGTTTTCTTGTTTTTTTAGTCACCATTCTGCCATATTTGGGGAAAACTGAGATATACCCTAAAATGTAATATGTAATGAATTTGAATAACTTATAAGTAAGCCAAAAATTATAGATAATGGGTAGAAAAAGAGTAATGTATATATCTTGGCTCATATGCAGAAAGTGGCCCAACTACTAATTTGATGGCTAGGAATTATCTATGTATAAAATATTTTAGACAGTACTAAGCAAAATAATTAAATATTGAAATGCCAAATTAAGACTATCTGACACAATAGTTATCACTTTGTTTTATCCAGTGAAAGGTTTTGTTACTCACTTTAATTCACTGCCCTAACTCAATATTTTTAAATGGTTAAACTGAATAGATTTTTTAACTCAATGTTTTTTAAACTTTTCTTTGAAGTTGGGCAGTTCTGTCTATCCAGATGTATGTGGACTGAATGTAAATAATATTTGTAAATAAATGGGTAGGTTTATATCACCGTGTTATAACATATAGAAAATATCTTATTACCATCAATTACTGGTTTTCATTTGGGCTCTAGACACCAAATATATGCTATATTAGATGCTGTCCTTGCCATACAAAAACCCTTTTCTACAACGAAGGCATTTATGATTTCAGGGCCTTTCCCCTTTATTTCCACTGATGGAGTAGTATCTCTTCATTCCAGCAGGATCAACATTTTTAACCAAGTGAATAACAGAGAGAAGATGAGAGGGTGGAGGAGGGTAAGAACTAAGGGAAACTGTCCTGATGAGCCAAATCAGCATTGAATATCAGTAGAGGACTACAGTCCTCTACTGTCACAGCCAGATTACCTTTATCTTCTCCCTATTGTCTTCATGCCATTCTTATCCTTGGAAAAGAGTAGTCTAGTCTTCACACTTCTCCAGGTTACAGCATCTTTTTGGTCAAGACCCAAGGCTATAAAACTTCTTCAGATTTAAAGCAGGAACAGTTTTCCAAATAGGCTCCTGCTTTTGCATATATTTATCTCATTTGAACTTTACTGCTAGCTGGTGGTTTGAATTTTATTGTCCCCATTTTATAGTTGTTAAAACCAAGGCTGGAGTTGTGACTTAAGTTCACAAAGGCAAGGTCAAATGATTAAAATGTTGAGAAAGTTTCTTTTGGAGAAGGTTATAAATTTACCAATAGGTAGAGTCAAATGAGTACTATTAAAATTATAAAGCTCATGGAAACAAGATAAAAGACACATAGCAAGAAATAACTTTTAAGTCAGTGTGATACACATATGTAACAAAATACTATGGGTCTTTTTTAAAGGTAATGTGTGTGTTATATTGCTAAGAGTTTATGTAAGATGTGAGTTATTTTCATTATAGCTATCTATTTTTCTTTGGAAAGGCAATGTCTTAAACCAGGGATTTGGCAGCCTTTCACTACCAGGCAGAATCCAGCCCAGTTAGCAGTGCCAAAATAACTGTAGTTAGATTTGTCAGCTGTATCCTGAATCCATCGCAAAGCTCAGCTGCACCTTTTTTCTACCTAAACTTATAGTTTGGAAGGCCAGAAGTGCAGCTGATCCCAGACACATCCTTTGTCAGCAAAGAGCCATACTCCTGTGCTTCTAGGCATTATTCTCAATGGCCCAGGTTATCCCATTCCCAAACTCAATGGTACTACCATTGTATTATAATTTACGAGTTTCTTCCATAGACTGAGCTTTTTGAAGGTAGAAATTTTGCCTAAACCACCTCTCATCCTCAATGCAGTACATTACAGGTGTTGGATAAATATTTTATGAAATTATCACAGAATCAGTAAGGCAGATGGGTGTTCATGCTTTAGGAAATCCTAACCTTGCCAATTCCTGCTGGTCTTTTTCATTATAGCGTTTAGTGTGGGAAATACATTTTCTGCCCCCCCATCTTCCTTTATCTAAATTATTTTTTGTTCATTATGCTTTCATTTTTTGTTTATAATAGTTGTTTCTAAACTCACTTCCAAGAAAAATGTATACAGTAGAGAGATGGTCCATTCAGGCACACTGTGAATATGTACTGTAGGGCCTTGAGTCTAAGACTAAATTCTGTAAGACTCTAGGAACAAGAATACAATCAAAAAAGGGTGTTTGCTGCCCTCTCCAGTAGATTCTGGAGCTTACCTAGACTTGTTCCTACTTCATTCTTAGACAAGTCAGAGAAATGTTCACATCAGCACATCTCAAACATTTCTCCTTTAATGAAGCAATAATTCCTGTGCTCTCATCTTCTCCCCTTCAAAACTTTGTTTGATCCCCCATCTATCTCCTTACAGTCAACCCCTCTGCCTTTCCTTTGTCCCTGCCCCATTCCCACATCGTACCTACAAACTAACTTTTATCCCATGTAACTAAACTACCCTGCCCTCTCCCTTTTTTCTATATGAATCATGGATAGTTTTATGAGTAATAAAGCTATTGGAAGTAAGATTTTTTACTCTGCCTCCCCCAAACCCCAAGACTCAGTCTCCAACTCTTTTGACACCAATAATCGGAGACATTTTCATGTTGCCCTTAAATCAACCTAAGGTTATCCCCAAAATGTCAGCCCTATGTATGTGCTTCAACATCAGTGATCTGTGCAGTCTGCCATGTAACCAGAGACTCGCAGATGCCCCAGAAAGCCCTCCAGGAATTGGCTCCAGCAGCTCTAGATACTTTCTTACTTATGCTGAAAGCCCCAGGGAATTCCCTGGGCTTAGTAGTTTGAAGCTCCTACCAGCTGCTGCAAGCTTTAAAAGTTGGGGCTGGCGGGCAGGGGGAGGTAAAGCTCTGCTGAACTTTTTTAGGAGCTTGAAAGTGGACAGGTGTTACATCTACAGTTGAGAAATAGAAGGATCCCCGAGGGTTCTGGCCCTTCAATTAATCCCAGTTTGGGGGTTCATTGTTCCTTTATTTAAGAGGGAGCCCCAGGAAGCCTGGATACCAGTGGACATATTTTTTTCTGGTTTCCCGTGCTGCTTATTTTGGACATATGTGTGGCTATCCTTAGAAAAATCATAGCTGAAGTATAGATATTATGCCATGCCCCAAGATATCTCCAAGAATGTTTTTGGTCCTTTCCTCAGGCTCCAAAATATACAGAAGTGAATGGAAGGGGTGGATATTTAAAAGGTAGACTCAGACTTTATCATTCTGTTTGGTTGAAAGATGAGTCTGTGGTGGGTGCTTGAGTCCCTCTAGCAGCTATGGCATGGAGAATGAAGCTTTTGCTCTCTGACTCAGAAGAAGCCTGAGCTACAAGCCTTTTGCTCTCCAGCTGGCTAAAAGAGTAGTTGCAATGACCTAGCAATGGAAACCTGGCCAAAAAAACAGTGACTTCCCTTTGACAGTAAATAGTTGCTTGGTGAGGAGGATGATGCAGTATGTGCCAGGCATAATGCTATGAGCTGAGTTTATAAGAGGAATGTGATATGGCCTCATCCTCTGGTGAATCTTACATTCTAACCTGGGAGACAGACTTGCAAGCAATAGTTATGACGCAATGTATGCTGTAATATCTTCATGTACCGTATGCCAGGTTGCTCAGAGAAGGGAAGGGATTTGTTCTCCCTATGGGAGTCAAGGGAAGGTCAGAGGAACTTGGCTTGTGAGTTAATTCTTAAAGGTTAAGGAGAAATTTGCAGTAAGGGCATTTCAGATAGACTTGAAGAGAGGAGAGTGAGAAAAGGCCTGGAGCCCTGAGTGTGCCTGGCAGGATTGAGATACCTAGAGTTAGCAGAGATAGCTAACTCTAAGAGGGGCTGGCTGGAATGAGAATGGGAAAGGGAAATGGGAAATGAGGGTAGAAAGCAGCACAGGCAGGAGTGTGAAGGTCTTGCATGCCACACTGGGCATTTGAGGATTTCTCCTGGAAGCAATGGGGAGTCACAGGGCAGGCTGAAGTAGGAGAATGGCATGAACAGATTGGCTGGGGTTTTAGAAAGATGCCAAAGTGGAGAATAGATTGGAGGGGGTTTGCCCGGAGTGGAGAGATCTGTTAGGAGACCACTGCAATCATATAAACAAGAAAGAACAAGACCCTTAATAGGGCACTCAAAGGTGGCCTTACTAATAACCTACCCAACAGAGGAAAATAAACTATGTAACAGAAAGTAAGAGAAATACAGCATATAATTGCCTTTTGGAAGAGAAAATTCACAACAACCCCCTTTATTTTGTTTAATTAAAATACCTGTGGCCTAACTCATATTTCTCAGCCGTGAAGAGCCCTAAGCAGACAGTAGGGGTGCTGCCAGCTCTCTGCCTCAGTTCCTCCAAGGACTCTGATAAGCTGGCCTCACAGTGAAAAGAAAATAGATAAATAAAAAACATCTGCAACAGCTTCGCTGCCTCTTCTGTTATCAGTCTACTGAATCAGAGGGTGGGGGGAAGCCATTTTTACTCCTTTTAAACACTGAGTCGCTTCTTCTCAGGTTGGCACTTTCACTCTTCAATTTGTGTGACATGGTGCCTCTCTCTCTCTCTCTCTCTCTCTTTCTCTCTCTCCTTTCTTTCTTTCTCAAAATGGTAAAATAAACTTTCTTTCCTAAAACTATTCTACTCCTGGTGTGAGAAATCGTTCTCCAACCTGTGCCATGAGCTCCTGGTGAGGTCCCCACCCTAACAGGCATGATCAGGGAGAGTGAAGAGATGGCGATAAATTATAGTGGCCTAAGATATGGACTTAAGTCACAAATCTGATTGTATCACATTCTTCAGTTTAAAAATCTCACATGACTCTCCAGGGTCCAACTTGGCCCACCTCTCTAACCTCCTGCTCTTCTATGCCTCTTCTCATAACCTAAGCTCCAGTCCCAGTGACTCCACACTTCTTACTGGTTCCTGAACAAGCCAGGAACCATATTCACATTTCCATGGCTTTGCATGAGCTATTCGCATCACATGCAATATGCTCTCCCCAACCTCCTCCCTCTAAGGAACTCTTACTCATCTTCTTAATTCATACCCCATCAAAAGAGATTTTCTTTCTTTCTTTCTTCTTTTTCTTTCTCTCTCTTTCTTTCTCTCTTTCTCCTTCCTTCTTCCCTCCCGCCTTCACTCCTCCCCTTTCTCTTTCCCCATTTCCACTTTGGATAGCACCCAGTGAGTACTTATTACATTATTTCAAAATTACCTGTTTACATGTCTGCCACCCCCACCAGGCAATCAACTTCTCTTGGTAGAGAAATGGATTTATTTTCACCTAAGCATTGGATGCATGGAGGGGTTCAATAAACACTGAGTGAATAAATAAATTTTGGTGGTAGAACCAAAGTATAAAATAAATAATTTTTGGCTTGGGTAACTGGACAGTACTAAATAATCTGGTTTCTAAATAGGTTCCCCTGCTTCCACTCTTGAATTCTAATCCTTTCTTTACAAAGCAGCCAGAGTGATCTTTTACAATTGTAAATATAATCCTGATTCTCCCCTGTCAAAAGCCACCCCACCAATGGCTCTTTGTCACTATCAGGCTTGGTTCAAACTTCTTAGCATGACCTGGCCCCTGCTTACTTGTCCATCCCTGTTTTCCACCACTTCTGCCCTCATAACTTCCCCTTGGATATCACATGGCTTTGTAATTTCTTGCATACACTCTCAAGCATTTGCTCATTGTCTTTCTTCCATCTGAAACTCCCTTTCTCTTATTTCCCTATCTCCTACTCATGCACTTAAATTGCTTGTCTGTCTCCTTTTTCTAGATGGTATGCTCTGAAAGGGAAAAGATCATGTCTCATTTACTAGTTATCTTAGTACATAGCACAAAGAAGATGATCAATAAAGATTTGTTGAACTAAACTCGGGTGGATGATGATACTATTAATAGACCTTTCATACTGCAGGAGGAGGTTGTTGGGGTAGTTGGGGGGTGATTTCAGCCTGGGACACGTGACATGTGGGGAGGTACAGTGGACAGTTTCCATGATTATCTCCAAGGACAAACTTCTGTCTTCTGCCCATTCAGGGAGTGGCCTTCTTAAAGCAGACACAAACACTGTTTCTATTTAAGCAGGGTGGATGTAAGCCTCCCAATTTACATCAATACCAAATCCATACCCAATGTAGAAAAGTCAGCCAAGCCAAATTTCTAGCCCTTTCTGCCTCTGGCTGGCTCTGTGCCTGTAAATGGATATTGAAATGATATGCGCCTGAAGATGATAAGGACTTGTTTTCTTCCATCAGCCTCAAGTGGGGTTGTAGCCAAAGTCAAGTGAAGCTAATACCAGGCTTTCTTATTCCTGCAAGCTTTGCAAATTATATGGGGAAATTCCAGTCCGCCTTCCCTTTTCCCTCCTCATCCAGCAAATCAAGATGCTTCTTAGTCTATTAATGAGTGAATATTTTCCCATCTTTAATTTGGCTGTTCACATCAGTGCTGAAGTATCTTTCATGGATGCAAACAGAGTTAAGGGCTTCCACTTCCTACTAAGGTTTCCATGGAGGCGTTAGAAACAAATATATCCATTGCCTTTGGCAAATAATTCAGGTTCTGATGTTTGTTTATTTGCTATTAGAAAGTAATACAGGGAATACCTCTAACCCTTTTTAGGGAGAGGCAAAGAAATATAATGTAACCAA
>VBSM01002707.1:2344587-2357231 GCA_008086735.1 Cheirogaleus medius
AAAAAGAAACCAACTAAGCTTGAATAACATGAATTTACAATGAAACTGGTTATTCTTCTTGTTTGTTTTTAATATTTGCCAGTATTACTGAATGAAGTGTTTCTCAAACTTTTTTTTTTATTTTCTTACATCCTGGATCCCTTTGGAAATGTGATAAATACAATGGACTATTTATTCAGGTAAATGCACATCCATACATATATGGAGAATTTTTATACAAGTTCGGAGGGTTTTTGAAGCCTCTTTTTAACCCCTGGTTATGAGGCCATAAAGGGAACACATAACAAAGAAACATGACTGTGTTTGTCTAAGATTGAGGACTAGCAAGGCAAATAGGATGGAAATTAAAAATAAAGCAAATTTTAAAGATCTCCATCCAGTTGCCTACCTTAATATCTCTATTTGGATATCCAATAGAACTCAAAATTTATCCTTGCTAAAATAGAATTCTTGATTTCTTCCCTCCATCCAACCTGTCTCTCTTCCAGTCTTTCCCATCTCAGTTATTGGCACCACCCAGTTTCTGAAACCAAAACCTGAGTTGTTCTTGATTCTTCTCTTTCCCTCTCATATCCAATCTATCAGCTGGGCCTGTCAGTTGTACCACCATCATGTATTCTATATCCATAAGCTTCTCTTCCTCTCCCTTGCCTCCAGTCTAATCCAGGCCACATGGATGGACTGAGAAGAAAGTGCTTCTTAACGAGATGGCATTTAAACTGACCCTTTATAAAGGTGGAGCTTTTTAAAAGTAATCCAGGTAACCCTGGTAAGAGGTATGATGGCCTCAGACTCTGGAGGTAGCAGGATGGGTGGAGCTTTTTAAATGGGTAGAGCTCTATTTCTTCCTCTTCCCCTCCTTTTCCTTCCCTTCCAGAACATTAGTCCCCAAGCCATAATGAGGTCTGGGGCAAGGTGCATGGAAAGGCAGCTTGGAGGGAGGAGTCAGAGCCTGAGCACAGTGGGAAGAGTGTCCTTGCAGAGCCCCGGAATGGTGTGCAGAATCAGATGCCAATAAAAGATGGGGGTCAGGGTCTCAGCAGTGTTGGCAGGGTGTCCACACACAGGAGTAGCTCAGCATGGAGTCTCAGAACTCAAGAAGAGTTAAGAGGCTGTCCTGGGCGAGGAAGGTGCCTGTGGAGAGACAGCCTGGTGTGGGGTGTTGGAGTCCAAACAGGGTAAGGAAGAAGTCCATAAAATATT
The DNA here is from genome assembly GCA_008086735.1 of Cheirogaleus medius. Lineage (NCBI taxonomy): Eukaryota > Metazoa > Chordata > Mammalia > Primates > Cheirogaleidae > Cheirogaleus > Cheirogaleus medius. The sequence goes on from VBSM01002707.1 coordinate 2,345,791, forward strand.
TAATAACACAAAGGGAAAAAAGAATAACTTCACAGTGGAGAAGGCTGACAGACACTGTCTTATCCAAGTGATCAAAGAGAACATCATCCGTAACAGAATACATTGAAAGCATGTGCCCCCTCATGGGAAGCAATGAACAGACCAAAGCGTCACTTCTATGATAATTACGACAAAAATGCATAAACCTGAACCTAATCACAAGGAAATATTATTAATAGATAAACTCAAATGGAGGACGTTCTATATAAAGGTATCCAATTATTAGATTTAACTAGATTTTTTTAAAACTTGGAAAATAATTGCAACAAGTATGATAGGCGAGGGGTTAATAGCTTTCATGTATTTTTTATAAAACTCATACAAATTGAGAAGACAAACTTGAAACCTCAAGAAAAGCAATTGCTTTATACTCATTTGAGGAATTTCATTTCTCCCACCAATCAGGCTTAAAAAGGTCCAGTTCTTTCATAGAACCTTGCACTTTTCCTTCATTGCTTCATAACTGTCATTAATTAAATATTTGTAGGTCTTTCTATTTAATGTTTCTCCTATACTGGACTTGAGGCTGAAAGAAAGCAGTGATTTTTTGGGGGGTGGGGGGGGCTGTTTTGTACATTGCTGTGTCCTTGGTATTTAGTAAAGTGCCTGATGTATAGTTCTCAGTCAATAAATATTGGTTGATTGAATAAATTCTGAGAGAGAGAGAGAGAGAGAGAGAGACTGAACATCCTATAAGTTTTTAGAGAAAAAGGCCCTTGGCACATTGGGTATTATGTCCAGGAGCCAATGGGTGAAAACAGCCCCATTCACCCATCTGCTTTTGAGTCAGGCCCTAAGACAAGGGAAGATCTAGCTGTTTGTGGAACTGTGGGGAACTGGAACCCCCCAGCAGAAACCTTCACAATGCTGGTGCTCAGGGCATGGAGAAACTGTCAGCCTGCCAGTGAGAGATCCAGCCTGAGAACTTGGCAGCCTCACAGCCTTACCCGGAACTGACACACATCCGGAAGAGTCCACCACAGAAGTTGTCTTTGCCCTGCAGCTCCTGGAAAGGATCCAGGGTCACTGTGCCATAATGCTCCAGAGTCCAGATGCAAAGGGGGCAACTGATCAACAGCATGTCTGCTGGAACTTTCCTGAAGAGTAAGCTGTTGCATACCTCTTGTATCCCATCTTCAGACAGGAGACCTGGCCCTGAGCCTTTTCTAAGTAGTTGGGGGTGGAGACGGGGGAGCATTCCAGGCAGGGAAAAAAGTTTAAGTAAAGGCATACAACTGTGATGCACATTGGTTTCCAATAAGTAGTTTGATATGACTGAATCTTTGGGGAGGAGGTGGAGCAAGCCAAAAGATAAGGTTCAAAGTGCAAAAGGCCACCTTCACTAAGGAAACTGAACTTTACCCTGCAGGCAATTGAGAGCTACTGAAACAGTCAGTTTCATGGTGTGACATTTTCACTCTGAGTGTAGGTGGAGAATGATTTCGTGTGAGAGCAAATCATGGAGCAGGCTATTAAAATAGTCCCAACAAAGTATAATAAAGGCCAAACTTGGGTAAAGTTAGTGAATACCAAGATAAAGGGTCAGTTAAGAGAGGCAGAATTTACAGACTGTAAGTGACAAACAGGGACAAATCTAGGCTGATGGTGCTTTCATTGAGGTAGATGCAATATAGGCAATAAGTGAGATTTGTTTGGATGTGTTAAGTTTGAGGGGGGCCCTGAATTACCCTAGTAGAGATGTCTAGTCGGTGAATGGATACACAGGTCTGGAGCTCAAAAAAAAAGGCTAGGCTGGAGACACAGATTTGGAAATGGTTACCATATAACTGAAGCCATGATAGTAAATAGGGTCACTCACAGAGAGGGTGTAGCATGAGAACCGAAAGCTAAGGAGAGAGCCCGAGAAATTGCCAATACTTACAGACAGCCAGAAGAGGCGAGATCAAAGGGAACTGTAAGGAGTGGTCACTGAAGCTGGAGAAGGTAGCAGAGGTTATTTCTTAAAAGTCAAAGGAGGGCAGATTTTTGAGAAATAGGGAGTGGTCAATAGTGTTGAATGGCACTGTGAAGTCAAGTGGGATGGGGCCTGAAAAAATGATTAAATGCAGTAATTAGGAGGCTATTAGGGGCCTTTTTAAAAACTGATCAGGGAAGGTGTGAAGGCAGAAGCCTGACACTGCTAAGACTGTAAAGGAGATTTCTACAACCTAAGACATTCCTTCATAAATATGTAAAGCCTTCAGAATTCCATGGGTAAATAAACATTTATTTCAAAAATGCACGTTCATGTTTGAAAATAAATTCAGATATACATTCCCAGTGGGAAATGAATGGCTCTGTCTGTGCCACAGAAGGTCAAATTTTTCATGGCAGCGTTAGAAATCACCTAGAACCTTAAGGTCATAGCTTGATGTTTGGTTCTGGTTCATGAGAGTGGTTTGGCCTGATGGGAGTTCTGTCTGTGGATGGCTGTGCTAGTGTAGGGATGCACATCGTAGAGTATTTGCCCACAATGTATGACTACAAAAAGGTTTTTGGGAGAGTTCAATTTGGGGCCCAGGAAGAAAGATATTGGTGAAAGTCAGGACAGGAAAAGCCACAGTCAGTAAGAGGAATCATGAGATCAGAAGCTGAAAGAATCAGAAATAGGTAGGGAAGAATGTGATAGTAAGAAGTTCAGAACCAAGGCTATGAATAGCTTAGGGGGTTAGAGGCCTGCTTTTGGGTGGTGCTAGCTAGGTAAGTGGTGTAAGCTGGAAGATTTGATGGCTTCAAGAAACTACTCAATTCTGCCCAGGGAGCCTGGTAAGAGGAGCCTCTTCAGAGCTCCTGGCCCAGGTAAAGAACACTAGAATGAACGTTCAGCCTGGTGTCTCAGGAAGCATGATTGGGCATGGTAGAAGGAGCTAGACTTTTGGTCTTTCTAGAGTTCCAGGGCTATTCTAAGTAGAAGGTATCATTTCTGAGGCCTTGCTTCGGACAAAAGGCTAAAACATGCCCACACATTGATCTCATTATTCTGTTAGTGTTATGGGTTGGATTGTGTCCCCGTAACAGAGATATTAAAGCCCTAAACCCCAGGACCTCAGAATGTGAACTTATTTGGGAATATGGTTGTTGCAGATGTAATCAAGTTAGGATGGGGTCATACCAAGGTAGAGTGGGCCCTTAATCCAATATGACTGGTGTCCTTATAAGAGGAGAAGAGACAAAGAGAGACCCATAGGGGCAATTCCATGACAGAGGCTGAGAGTGGTGTGATGAAACTTCAAGTCAAGGAAAGTCAAGGATTGGTGGCCACCACCAGAAGCTAGGAAGAGACAAAGAAGTATTACCCAGAGTCTCAGAGGGGGCATGGCCCTGCCGATATCTTAATTTTAGATTTCTAGCCTCCAGAACTGTGAAAGAATAAATACCTATTGGGTTTTTTTTATTATTATTTTGAGACAGAGTCTCCCTCTGTTGCCCGGGCTAGAGTGCTGTGGCATCTGCCAAGCTCACAGCAACCTCCAACTCCTGGGCTCAAGCAATCCTTCTGCCTCAGTCTCCTGAGTAGCTGGGACTACAAGCATGTGCCACCATGCCCGGCTAATTTTTTCTATTTTTTGATAGAAACGGGGTCTCGCTCTTGCTCAGGCTGGTCTCAAATGATCCACCCACCTCGGCCTCCCAGAGTGCTAGGATTACAGGCGTGAGCCTCCGAGCCTGGCCAATTTCTATTGTTTTAAGCCAACCAGTTCATGGTAATTTGTTTTGGCACCCCCAGGAGACTAATACAGTTAGCAAGTATAAAAGAATGTCATTGCTCTGGGGACAGGCTTGCAGTGAATAGAATAATCCCCACTAAGAGGGGTTACTGTAAAGCTCCCATTCAGACTGAAATATCTGGCTACCTGATAGAAGAATTGACAAGCTGAGAAGAGTGGTAACAGTCTTCATGCCATGCCAAGGATTTTGGATGATCTTCGTTCCTGGAGAGATTTAAGGTACCTGGGTTCATAATTCCAAATGTTTGAACTGGAAATCAAAATTTATGTCTTTGTTTGGAGTGGTTTTTTATAAATCAAATCCAGATTTTTAGTCTAGGTAGTATTCTTGTAGGGATAATAAATAGCAACAACCACAAAATGATTAAAGGGGAAATAAACTTTTTGGGGGATACATGGCCTTTTTATTGTCCTTTTCTCTGCTTTTGTTTTTTCATTAATAGACTTTATTTTTAGAGCAGCTTTAGGTTTACAGAAAAATTGAGCAGGAAGTAGAAAGAGTTCCCATATACTCACTTTCCCTACTCCCTCACCCCCTCATCAGGCACATAGTTTCTCCTGTTGTTAACATCTTGTGTTACTGTGGTAACTTTGTTACAACCGATAAACAAATACTGAAACATTATTATTAACCAGATTCCATAGTTTACATTATGATTGATTCACTCTTTGTGTTGTATAGTTCTACGAGTTATAACATATATATATAAAGTCATGTATCCACCATTATAGTATCATACAGAGTAGCTTCACAGCCCTAAAAATCCCCTGTGCTTCACCTATTCATACTTCCCTCCCTCTCCCAGAACCCCTGGCAACCACTGAACTTTTTACTGTCGTCATAGTTTTTGCTTTTCCAGAATGTCATATAATTGGAATCCTATAATACGCAGCCTTTTCGGACTGGCTTCTTTCACTTGGCAATATGCGTTTAAGGTTCATCCATGTCTTTTCATGGCTTGATAACTCATTACTTTTTACCACTGAATAATAATCCTTTGTATTGCTATACCACAGTTTGTTTATCCATTTACCTATTAAAGGATGTGTCAGTTGCTTCTGAGTTTTGGCAATTATGAATAAAGCTTCTGTAAACATTTGTGTGTAGGGTATTTTTGTGGACATTTTTCAACTCTTTGGGGTAAATACTAAGGAGTGTAATTGCTGCGTTGTATGGTAAGAGTATGTTTAGCTTTGTAAGAAACTGCCACAAACTGTCTTCTAAAGAGACTGGACCATTTTGCATTCCCCCAGCAATGAATGAGGATTCTCATCAACATTTGGTATCATCAGTGTTTGGGATTTTTGCCATTCTAATAGATGTGTAGTGGTATCTCATTTTGTTTTAGGAAATAAACTTTTCAGGAATAAACAGCTTAAAGTTAAAGCTAGAAAATTGACACCTCTAGGATTCTAAAGGAGATTTCTACAAATTAACACATTCCTTCATAAATATGTAAAGCCTTCAGAATTCCATGGGTAAATAAATTTTTATTTCAAAAATAAACTTTCAGTTTGAAAACAGATATACAAGTATGTTCCCAGTGGAGAAATGATGGTTCCTGGATTTTTGCAGTGCTAGTGAGTATTTCAAAGGTCAAGTGATGACTCTGATACATCTTTGTTAAGTCTGGGACTAGCACTTTGTCTTTTGCCACTCTCTCTGTAGGCCTACACACTCACAACTCCAGGATGGAATTCCAATTCCCTCTAGTCTCTTCTTTCTCTATCCCTGCCTATGTTTTAAAATCTCTGTCTCCATCAGTCTGCTTCCATCTCCCCTAGGGTCTTGCTAGTCCTTTCCCTCTCTCTGTGATCCCCAACTCCCATGCCCCATTTCACTTCCTTCCTCTCATCTGACCCTTGAAATCATGACACTAAGTGAAAGAAGTCAGGCACAGAAGGCCACATATTATATAATGCCATTTATATGAAATATCTAGTACAGGCAAACTCATAACAACAGAAAGTAGATTAGACATTACCTGGGGCTTGGATGAAGGGGAAATGGGAGTTATTGCTTACTTGTTACAGAGTTTCTGTTTGAGGTGAACTAAGGTATGGTTTTGGTGTTTGTTGAATTTATTGAATAGTGGTTTTATGTTTCCACTTTGAAATTTTTTAAAAAACAAGTGAGTGGAACACTTTTTAATTTTTTAAAAATTACATTGCTCTTTCCTTATGTATGGCCTTTATTCCCTCCTGTAAGTACATAGGCTTCTAGCCAAGGTCTGCTGGGCCTTTGGAGCCTGATTCTTTCCTTTGGAGTTGGTCCAAAAGGAACATGTGTAAAGAACAAAGCTCTTGCCTGGTTTCTAGGTCCTCTGCCATCAACTAGCTGGAAGTGCTTTCTGGAAATCCACAGACTATATCCCTGATACGCGAGGACTGAACAGAGGGAGCCTCAGAGTAAGTCAAAGAAACCAGTGGACTAAGCCCACTTTCTGGTTTTCAAGGCCTAGCAGGCATCAAAAATTCTGTCTGCTTTGGGGTCCCAGATACTTTTTTATGTAATTGGAACATCTCTCTCTATCAGTGTTCACAGGGAGGATATTGCATCTCATCAGGGAAGACTGATAATTTATTCCCTGGTGTCAGACTATGAATCTTTGGAAATACTCTCTGTATTTGTAAATAGGGTTGAAGAGTGTTTTGCAAGTCCTGTTCACATGATTTCCTATGGGGCCAAGGAAATGCTGGTTCCTTGATAAGAGCCAAGGGCCAGAGTGATTAGGTTTCTCTCTGTGGGCATAGATTTTGTTCTTAATATTGTTCATTTGGGGATTAGATGAAGTTTCTAAGGGCCCTTCCAGTTCTGATATTTGTGCTTTCTTGAATGTGAGTGTATCTGCTGCCCACTCCCATTCACACACCAAACACTCAAAGTGTGGTCTACAACCAGCACCCCCACTTCCTTATCATTCACCCATACTTGGTATCTTGCAATCTAGGTCTTTCTACTTTTTTCTTGCCTTGTCTTGCTACCCATACACACTTTCCCAACACTTCCCACAAGTCCTCATCACCCAAGACTGCTCAGTACAGTTTCATTGGTTACTTCTGGTGGTCCTTTCTTCGTCTTCATCCTCCTAGTTCTCTATAGCAGTTGACATTATCGACTATTCTTCCCCCTCCTTTTTGAAATTCTCTCCTCTTTTGGAATCCTCATGATATTGGCTTATTTTATTCTGTTTTTATACTTTCAAATTCTGAAATCTCATCCCTTCAAGGGCTTCTGTCATTGCTTCTATGTGTCTGTAGTCTAGCCCTGTGGTCCCCAACCCCCAGGCTGTGGACCGGTACCATACACGGCCTGTTAAGAACTGGGCCGCACAGCAGGAGGTGAGTGCCAGGCAGTGAGTGAAGCTTCATCTGTATTTGCATCTGCTCCCCATCATTCGCATCACTGCATAAGCTCCGCCTCCTGTCACATCAGCTGCAGCATTAGATTGTCATAGGAGCACAAGGAGCACAAACCCTGCTATAAACTGCACACACGACGGATCTAGGATGTGTGATCCTTATGAGAATCTAATGCCTGATGATCTGAGGTGGAGCTGAGGTGGTGATGCTAGCGCTGGGGAGAGGCTGCAAATCCAGATTATCATTAGCAGAGAGGTTTGACTGCACAATAAATTTAATGTGCTTGAATCATCCTGAAACCATCCCCTAACCCCTGTCTGTTGAAAAAATTATCTTCCATGACACTGGCCCCTGGTACCAAAAAGATTGAGGACCACTTCTCTAGCCCTCTGTCTTAGGCTCTGGATCCTCACAGCTTACTTTCTGATACACATCTCCATCTAGAAATCACGAAAGTACTTCTAACTCATTAGACTCCAAACAGAACTCACCATCTATCTCCCTTCTATGTTTCACTCCCCACTTCTCTTCTTTTCTTGTATTCCCTGTTTTGATTAATGGTCCAATTTTCTTCCAGCCATTTAGATTTGCAAACTCAGGATCATCTGACTCATGCTCCAGTCCACAGTCAATAGTGAATTGCAGTAGACTTTATCTCTTCAATGTGCTTTGTATTTGTCTCTTTCTCTCCACCCCTACTGCCACTGCTTGATTCAGGCCTGTGTTACCATTTGACTATTACACTAGTCTCACTGTGTCTCTGCTTTATCTACTCCAAACCACACATTTTTGCTGTAATAGTCTTCAGATCCCATCCCTCCCCTGCTCAAAAGTTGTAACACTGTTGCTGTAGTAGTATTCAAAATACATTATTCCTCTGCACAAAAGCCTTCAGTTATTCTCCCTTGACCAACAAATTAAATACAGATTCTTTGCTCTGACATTCAAACCTTTCTCCCAAATGACTCACTCTAACCTTCCATTTACAGCCTTACCTTCCACTGCTTCCCAATTCGGACCTCAAGCTCCAATCAAATAAGATAGCTCATTCTGCTCATTTCAATCTCCAAGGCCTTTGTTCTTTTCTCTATCTAAAATAGAGATGAGCCTTTCCTACAGCTCATCTTCCCTAGCAAAATTCTTCCCATGCTTCAAAGCCCATTTCAATCACCCACTCTTCTGTGGAATTTTTCCGTGATCCCCTAACTAGATATGTTCTTTGCTCCTCTATATTCCTTGGAGCTTTCCTTGTATAGAATCTATTACACTTATGGCTGAGACCACTAGTTGTTGTACAATATCATATCTCCCCTTATTCCTTAATAATAAAACTGCAATTTTAAGGTAGGCACATGACTATCTTGAATAAAGACTACATTTCCCAGCTTCCCTTGTAGATAGATTCGGCCCTGTGATTAAGTTCTGACCAATGGGCTACAAGCAAAAGTGGTGTAGGCAACCTCTAGGAAATGTCCTTAAAGGTAAAAAAGCATACTTTTCTTCTTCCCTTCCTATTCTTACTGTCCAGAATAAGAAAAAAAATACTGGAGCTGTAAATGTCATCTTGAATCAAAAAGTGACTTTGAGAATGAAAGCTATATGTGGCATAGCAACAAGAGAGAAGGAACTTGGTCTCCAACTCCCGGAGTTTTGGTTACTACCTTTATGTTGATGATTTTCCATTCTGTATAAATAGCCCAGACCTCTGCCCTGAGCTCCAGTCCTTTATTTATTGCTCCCTCATTTACATTTTAATCCACATGCCCTATCACTATGAACATCATGCCCCAGTTTTGGACTGATGGCCTTGGGAATTATTGAACTTGAAAGAGATACAAATTTCTGTTATCTGAGGATTGTCCGTTGCTCATAACAGCCTAATGTTGAATAATCCACTATAGTTCAGCCTTTTCTGCCTTGTTTTATAGATAAGGTTTTTACTTAATCCCTATTTGACTTTTAGGGATATCTTTTTCAATGTGTGATATAAAGGAAGATGAGCCCAAGATCTTCTTTCACTAGTCTGGCAGAGGGCAATTCTACTTGGTGGACCCCTCTGAACTGAGATTGCCAACGAATATGTGGTGCTTGCCTCCATATGACTTCTAGTTTCTAACACAAAAGGTCATTTCTGAGGACCAAGAAGAACAATACTTTTGATCATAACTGGGGAATATGTTAGAGGTGGTCATTTCATTTCACTCATTTCCATTCATGTATTAGTCCCAGGGAGAGGCTCTAGAGTATAGGGGTTAAGGACATGGACTCTAAAGACCTATTACTGGAGTTCAAATCCCAGTTCTATCACTTCCTAGCTATGTGACTTTAGGCAAGCTACTTATCCTCTCCATGCTTCAATTTCCTCTCCTCTCAAGCAGTGATACTACAGTTGTTGTGAGGATTAAATAAATTAATACACATAAACACAGAGAATGATGCCTGGCAGATATAGGTTCTTGTTATTAGTAAATATTATAATTATTAACTTCATTGCCTACTGGGGATATAATTATGAACAAAATAGACATTTCCCCTGTCCTCATGGATCTTATAGTCTATGACAGAGGACAGACATTAAACTATATTGAAATAATTTTTAGTTAAGAGTTGTGATTAGTGCCACAAAGGGGCTTATGAGCATACATAAAAGGGAAATCTATTCTAGTCCAGGGAAGCAGGCAAGACATTTATGCAGCAGAGACACTAAAGCGGTGGCATGGACATTGACTAAATTAGCCTAGGGAAGAGAGCTAAAGCAAAGAGGAGGAGGGAGAGGGAACCAGGGGCTTTGGCATCTCTGTTAGGACTGCAGTGCTCAGCCTGCTGTACAACATTCCTGGCAGGAATTGAGGCTGCCTACAGGGAAGGACTGCATGTGCTCCACGATTGATAGAGAAAGGCCTTGAGGGCCAAGGAGAAGAGAATAGCCTTTGTAAACAAATTTTCTAATCTCCTGGGAAATTGTGAAAGAGAGTGGCAAGGCCAGGGGGAAGAAGACGGCTGGGGGATACATTTTGACAAGGAAGGTTAAGGCATCCATAACAATGTTCTGCAAGGATCACACAAAACTTGCCAGATTGCCTTTGCAGTTGAATTTTAAAAGAAGATCCTTGAATACTTAAGAAATCATGCTTGCTGTACATATGTGCAGGGTTGAGTCAAAAGACCTCAAATGTATTCCTGGCATGTACAACCTTAAATTAGAGGGGCTAAATAAAGCTGTGGCCTGCCCTTTCTGAAAGTTTGCCAACCACTGATATAGATCATGTGGGACATGGGGCCTCCTCTGGGCTCATCTTAGGACAGACATTGGAACTTGCTTTCTTGCTAGAATCTCTGACATCAGCCCTATTTTTTAGTCATGTATCTCTTTCTCAAAGACATAAAGTATTGGGGGCCCTCAGGGAGAATGGGCTTAGTCCTCAGCAGGCTAAAGGGTTCCTTGTCTGGAGAATGAATCATTTCTGATCCTAAGCAGTCTGTCCCAAACTGTTCTTTCCCTCTGCATAGACCCATCACCTTCATGGCTTTTAGAGGGGCCCTATGACTTTTAAGCAACATCTGAAGCGTTCTTTTAGTTTGGCATCAGTAAAAGCTTTGGACCTCCCAGGTGGCTCAAAGTCATGCTTCACATCACCTTGTTTGGAAACATCACCATCTGGTGGATTTCACTGTATCTGCTCTCAAAGACCTGGCTGTGTTTTGCCAATTGAGGGCATCCATGACTTGTGGGATATTTCAGCCATACACTGACTTTAAGATTGGTGTTGGAAGATGCCAGAGTTGGGGGCCAAATAAAAGAGACTATGTTATGCTTCATGCTTCTAGGCTGAAATCCTGGCACACAGTCAGTTGGATACATACTCTTTGGTTGGCTTTTCTCAGCAGCACAATGTGCCCCCATACTCTTTCTCCTAAAGAGTTTCCTTGTACCTATGTGAACCTGGATTGCCTTCGCAAGAACCACAGGAAATTTTCAAGGGTGAAAAGGAACTAATAAATTGCTGTCCTTTCCTTCTAGTTGATTGAAATTCAATCCCTGGAATCTGACAGGAGGCAAGACTGCCTTCCTTCAAATGCAGGCCCTCGCTGGCATGGTCAATCCTGGGGGGTGAGGAGCTTCAGGTCAAATGACCCCATGGGCAATCCAGCCCAGAAACGTGCTATGAATCCACACCGCTCTTGCTCTTTCTTTAGCTAAAGTATTAGTGAAGTCTCTTAAACACTGCTTTTTATTAGTAGCAGCGTAGGGAGCAAAAACACAGACATGTTCAGTCTTAAAAGAGAGTATCTGCTAAAGTAAAAAAAAAA
>VBSM01002707.1:2357331-2404457 GCA_008086735.1 Cheirogaleus medius
GGTACCGAAGTGGTTAATTTCCTTATCTGTAGCATCAGGTGATCATAACACCCACCTTATGCAGTTGCAATGAAAATCGAATGAGAAAGCAATTTTCCTGTAATTAACCTTCACTTCATAATTTTAAAATACAATATTTTAATTTATTTGGGGCTTTGTTGCAATTTTGATAATAAAAGAGTTCAAGTTTCTTTCATGCTGTCTAAACCCAAAGTCCCTACTCAAAACTGATTCATACTTTGAATGATGTTCTCAAAAAAAAAAAGCATCTTAAAGACAAAAGAAGTCTTTAAGAATCCAAAGGTTTATTTTTAAATTATGGATCTATTTTAGATCTAATTATGTCATGAGATATATTGTATATCAAATTATATTTAATTATATCATTTGATTATATAATTTAGAATGGTCTTTCTCAAACTTCATTTTTTCTAGGCAGCAGAATTCTTTTTTGAAATGAATTCTCACTTGGATCTCTAATATATTGAATAAATAAAAGCGGAGATGCAGAGGTTGGAGCTAAGACTGGAGCTGGGGAAAGAGAAACAGGATTCCACTTGATTCCCACTAGAATGTAAGCTCTAGAACAGCAGGTATTTTGTCTGTTTTGCTCGCTGCTGCATCCCCAGTGTCTATAACAATGCCTCACATTGACAGGACCCAATAGATATTTTTGAATGAATGATGGATGAATAGAATATTAAAAAGGCTAGCACATAATAGGCACCCAAGAAAATTTTATTGCCTCTTACCTAAGTAAAACCCCTAGGAAGTCGAGTGACAAGATGTTGCTGTGACAATGAAAACTTCAGCCTGGGAGAAGAATCATGCCCTCCCTGGTCACACACCTACCTTGTCATCCCTCTTGCCTCCTAAGATCTCTCCTAAGAGGGTCAGGTGTGTAATGGGGGATTGGATGTGCAGGCAGCAAAGAGACACCAGGCAGAATGACTTTGGTCTTGTAACTCCTTCCCATCCTTCTCAAACACCTCCAGGCAAATAATATAGCTTGAAAAAATCAGATTGAGCACCTGGTGCAAAACAATTATGTGCCACAACTAAGCAAACGACCTCTTCAATAATAGTGTGTCAACAAGAACAGAGGCAATATAGTTAGCTCTGTAGCCAACAAGTCAAATTTGAGACTTGGACAATTAAAGTTAACTGATTAGCAAAACACCTAGCACATAGTAAACACTCAACAAAAGCTCATCTTCTCTCTCTTCTTTCTCCAGAAGGCCCAGACAATCATTTAATGACAAACTGTTCTATAAAGAAGTCCCAAAGCAAAGATCAAGGAAGAATACTACAGAAATTCAGAGACTTGAGTTGAGGGGAAAATGTGAGGCTCCAATGGCAACATGTTTTAAGTGATGAAAATCTGATATGCATTATGGGGTGAAGGAGGGAGGAAAACCAGGATTCCTGAGTTCCTTGAGAGGTAGGGAAAAGGAGAGAGTCAGCAGAGTTTAGTGGTCAAGAGCTGAGCCAAGTTAAAATCCCAGCCCTGTCCTCCAATACTTATATTTTCTGGACCTCCATTTCCTCTCCTGTAAAATGGGGATAATAAGAATTCCAACATTAGAAGGCTGTTGTGAAGACTAAATGTAATAACATATTCAAAGCTCCTGAATATGGTAGGAGTTCAACTTATAGTAGTTATGATTATTAGCATTGCTGGGATTAACATGTCTGGAAAGAAAGAATGTGTTAGAAAGAGTGGCAATTTCTTCAACTCTAAGCAGGGGCAAAGACTCACTTCTAGCAATGTGGTTCCCCATGGATCTTAAAAGTCAGTTATATGTAGAATTCATTCTTGAAGAGGGAAATAGAATGGACGGTCATGGGAGGGCCCGTGGCCTCACAAAGGCTGCCACTTCCATTTTCTTGGATTCTCTCGATAACCTGTGAGGTAAGCAACCAAGTTATCTTAGGCCGAATTCCCCATAAGCAGACCTTGAAATGAGATTCGCATGAACATGGTTTATTAAGCAATTGCTCCTAGAAGAACCAGATAAGGGAGTGGGGAAAGTAGGATACAGAAGGGCAAGAAGCAAAAAGAGAATGTGATTTCAGGCTAAGTCCCAGCTTTGCCCATATCCTTCAAGGGAGCTCTGGCATGTCAATTACTCATTGGAGCTGGGCTTTTATACTCCTGCATCTCTCAGTCATTGGCTGAAGGCTGCCCTGCAGGGTTGTAAACTTGTAGGCTCTTATGGTTTCCTGCGCTTTTAGGAAAAGTGTCTTCAAACACTCAAGGGCAATCCTCTTTTAAAAGTTGCAAGTATTGGCCATTAAAAACAAAACATACTGGAAGACAGTTTGAGGGTTTCTTACAAAACTAAACATACTCTTAACATATGATCCAGCAGTTGCACTCTTTGATATTTTTCCAAAGGACTTAAAAATTTATGTCTACCCCAAAACCTACACATGAATGTTTACAGCAGCTTTATTAATAATTGCCTAAACTTGTAAGAAACCAAAACATCCTTCAGCAGGTTAATGGATAAACTGTAGTACTTTCAGGCAATGGAATATTACTCAGTGCTAAAAAGAAATGAGCTATCAAGCCATGAAAAGACAGTGAAGAACCTCAAATGAATGCATAGTATTGAGTGAAAGAAGCCAATCTGAAAAGTCTACATACTGTATGATTCCACTTGTATGACATTTTGGAAAAGGCAAAAAACTATGGAGACAGTAAAAAGATCATTGGCTGCTAGGGGTGGGTGGCGGGATGAGTAGGTGGAGCACAGAGGATTTTTATGGCAATGAAAATACTCTGTGTGATACTGTTATGTAATGATGGATACATGTCATTATCCATTTGTCCAAACCCATAGAATGTACAACAGCAGGAGTGAACCCTAATGTAAACTATGGGCTTTGGGTAATTGTAATGTAGGCTCATCAGTTGTAATAAATGTACCACTTTTGTGTAAGATGTTGATAATAGGGGGGCTATGCATGTGTGGGGTAGGAAGTATATGGGAAATCTCTGTACCTTCCTCTCAATTTTGCTGTAAAACTAAAACTGCTCTAAAAATAGACTTTTCAAAAAGCAAAATACACAGAAGTTGGGAAGGTGGACACATAAAAATAGTAATAGATATCTGAGGGGATCTAGGCAGAGCACTGGCAATGTTTGCTACCCAAAACACATCATCCCTATATAAAATAGGGAAGGAATGGACTTAAAGAGCAATCTTTTAAAAGCTACCCAGTTATTCATTAATAGTGTTAGGACTAGAAGTCAGGCATCGTGGGTATTAATTTGTTGTCTCCCTAGCATCTATTGCTCCCAATCTTCTACCAAATGGGACCCAGCTACCGTGTTTCCCCGAAAATAAGACAGGGTATTATATTTATTTTTCCTCAAGAAGACACCCTAGGGCTTATTTTCAGGGGATGTGTTATTTTCCCCTCAAAGCCTCAGCTTACAGCACGCACAGGATAGCTGGGACCTGACAGGGGGAGCCGACCTTACTGGTGGGGCTGCCCGCACCTTTCTGGTCACCTCTGGGATAGTAGCTGTCACGATGGGGCAGGTGAGAAGGGCTGCTCGTCTTCTTTACCTCTCCGCGAAGAAATGCATGGGTTGTGCAGATACGCTGCGTAGCCACGCCCATCACTAGGTCTTATTTTCGGGGTAGGGCTTATATTGCCCAAATGCTTAGAAATCCTGCTAGGGCTTATTTTATGGGTAGGTCTTATTTTCAGGGAAACACGGTATATATTTGGGGTGGGCATGGATTAGCCCAAGTTAATCAGTACATTCCACGCCCCTGACTTCAGTGATTGGTTCAGAGATAAACACATGAACCAATTCAGACCAATAAGAGCTAAAGTTTGGAGAAAACAAACTCTCCCTCCCCTGCTAGATGTGAATGACAAAGCCTGTAGCCCCAGGAGCTGCTGACAGCCACTTTAGGAATATGAGAGTCTGCTAAAAATGGCATCAACATCATGGAAAAAGGCACAATATATGGAAAGAGAGAAACTAGATCCTTGTTGCTTGTGACACTAGGTCAAATATTGCTTGATGCCTGTATACCTCTGCACTTTTCCTGATGGAGGAGCTAATATATTCCCATTGTTGTTTAACACAGTTTCTGGTCAGCTTTCTGTTGCTTGCAACCTAAGACACCCTAACCCAGTCATCACATTTCTTTATTCCTGGGCTAGTACATTGTTCACAATAACTTTGGCTAAAAAGTATTTCTCTTCTCTGTCAAAAATTTTCCATAAGCCTCTGACTTGATGTAATTTTAGTTAAAATTCAAAATCTCTTGACTGCTGCTTTTGAATAGGGACAAATAAAGGAGATGTCAAGGTAACAAGGGTGTTGAACAATACAAACATTTGCCTCCTTTTATTCCAGAAAGTTTTTAAAAATCGAGCTTATTGAGGTAAGTATATCTGTGAAAAAATGCACCAATTCTAAAAATGCAGTTTGATGAGTTGCAGCAAATATTAATATATAGCCACCAACACAATCAATATATGGAATATTTTATCACCTCAAGATGTTCCCTTTGTGGTCAGTACTCCACACTGCTGGCACCAGACACCAATATTTCATTTTCTGTTACTAGAGATTAGACTAACGTTGTGTAAATTTTCTTGTAAATAGAACTATACAGTGTGTACTCTATTGCATTAGCTTTTTTATTCAGGCTCATATTTTTAAGATTCATCCACACTGTTGCTTATACAGGCAGTTGGTTCTTTTTTGTTGCTGAGTAGTATTCTCTTGTAGGACAAACCACAATTTATTTATCCATTCATCTGTTAATGAGCATTTGTTTTTTCCCCAGTTTGGAGCTATTTTGAATAAAGCTGCTATGCACATTCATGTACAATCTCTGTGTGGAGATTATTTCTCTTGTGTAAATACCTATTAATAGTATTGGAATTTCCGGGTTGCATAGTAAGTATATGTTTAACCATATAAAAGCTGCTGAATTTTTTTAAGTGTTTCTATCATTTAATATTCCAGTGTATGAGTTGTATGAGAAATATGTGAGACTTCCAGCTGCTCCACACCCTTGACAGCACTTGGTAGGGCTAGTATTTGTAGTTTTACCCATCCTAGTAGATCTGGAATACCATAGTACAGTGGATTTAATTTGCATTTTCCTGATGATTAGATAATGTTGAACACCTTTTCATGTGCTTATTGGCCATTTGTATATTTATTATAAATTATATGTTCAAAATTTTTCCTATATTTTATTGGATTGTTTTCTTATTATTCCATTGTAAGAGTTCTTTCTATATTCTGGATACAAGTCCTTTGTCAGATATAACTATTGCAAATATTTTCTCCCAGTCTGATGCTTGTCTTTTTATTTTTATTTTATTTTTTACACCAACAAAGCAAAGGCAAAGCCTTTTCATTTTTAAATGTCATCTTTTGAATAAGTTTTAAATTTATATTAACTTTATCATTGTTTTCCTTTAGTAATTCATGCTTTTTATGACCCACCTAAGAATTTTTGACTATCCAAAATTCAGGAAGATTTTCCTCATGGTATTAGTGTTTATAAATTTTCACATACCGTAAGATTCATGGTCTTAGTATTTATTAATTTTTACATATGGTGTGAGGTAACGTTCAAAGTTCCTTTGTTTTCCATATGGATATTCAGGTATTTGAGCACTATTTCTTGAAAATATTATCCTTCTCCCAGTGAACTGTTTTGGTACCTTGTCAAAGAATCAATTGACCATGCATGTAAGGGTTTATTTTTGAATTCTCCATTCTGTTCTCTTAATCTATGCCTATCCATACATGAATACTATCTTGATTATTATACCTTTACAGTAAGTTTTGAAATCAAATAATGTAAATCTTGCAAATTAGCAAAGTCCTTTTTCACAATTGTTTTGGCTATTCTAAGTCCTTTGCATTTCCATAGAAATGTTAGGATCATCTTGTCAATTTCTAAAAAAGGTCTGCTGGGATTGCATTGAATGTAGATATTGATCCATAGATCAATTTGTGGAGAATTGCACCTGACAATACTGAGTCTTCCAATCTGTGAACATACAATGTTTCTCCATTTATTTATATCTTGTTTCATATTCTGGTTTTTCTTCAGATCATATAAATCTTTGGCCTTTTACTATTTAGATCTTATTTCAATTCTTTTTGTAAATTCTTTAGTTTTCACTGTAGAAATCAAGCACTTAATTTGTTATAATTATTCCTAAAAATTGATGCTATTTTTAATGAAATTGTTTTCTTAAATTTCATTTTCATATTTGTCACTGTTAGTATATAGAAACCAAATTTATTTTTGTATAATGTTCTTATAGCCTGGAAACTTGCTAAATTTTTAGGTCTAGTAGTTTTATCATGAATTCCTAAGGATTTTCTACATAGATAATTGTGTCATCTATGTACAAAGACAATTTTACTTCTTTCTTTTCAATCTAGATTTATTTAATTCCTTTTATTTATTTATATTTTCTTTTTCCCATATTGCACTGGCTAGAACCTCAAGTACAACATTGACTATAAATGGTAAGCGTAGACATTCTTTTCTTATTCCTGACCTTAGAGGGGAAAGCATTCACTATTTCACAATTAAGAATGTTATTGGCCAGGTGCAGTGGCTAACACCTATAATCCTAGCACTCTGGAAGGCTGAGACGGGAGGATTGCTTGAGCTCAGGAGTTTGAGACCAGCCTGAGAAACATAGAGAGACCCTGTCTCTACGAAAAGTAAAAAAAATAATTAGCCAGGTGCAATGGCATGCACCTGTAGTCCCAGCTACTGGGGAAGCTGAAGCAGGAGGATTGCTTGAGCCCAGGAGTTCAAGGTTGCAGTGAACTATGATGACGCCACTGCACTCTAGCCTGGACAACACAGCAAGGTCTGGTATTGTAAAAAAACAAGAGAAAGAATGTTATTAATTGTAGGTATTTCGTAAATGCCTTTTATCAGGTTGAGAAACAACATTTCTATTCCTACTGTTTTGACAGTTTTAATGAATGGGAGTTGAATTTTTCTGCATCTATTGAGATAATCATATGGTTTATTATTTTTAATCTATTCTTAGGGTATGTGAATTTTATATTGCTGCTGTAACATTAACTACAAACTTAGTGGCTTGAAACAGCACAGATTTAATACCTTACAGTTGTGAAGTCTAATACAGGTTTCATTGGCTTAAAATCAAGATGTTAGTAAAGCTACATTCCTTTCTCAAGGCTCTACGGGAGAATCTATTTCCTTGCCTTTTATACCTTCTAGAGGCTGCCTGCATTCCTCGATTCATTACCCTCTTCTTCCATCTTTCAAAGCCAGCAAAGTCAGGTCTGGTCCTTCTCACATAGCATCATTCTGACTAATTTCTCTTTTGTCTCCCTCTTTAAATTTTAAGGATGCTTGTGATTACCCTGGGCCTACCTAGATAATCCAGCATAACCTCCCTATTTTATGGTCAACAGATTAGCAAACTTAATTCCATCTGCAACCTTAATTTCCCTTTGACATGTAATGTAACAGGATCTGGGGATTAGGATATGGATATTTTGGGGGAATCATTATTCTGCCTACCATCTGTATCATATTCATTGATTTTTAGATCTTAAAGCAACCTTGCATTCCTAGGACAAATAACACTTGGTCATGGTGTACATCCATTTTTTACATTGCTGAATTTGTTTTGCTATTCTTCAAAAAGATATTGCTCTGTAGTTTCTTTTCTTGTGGTGTCTTTGCTTTTATACTGGCTTCTTAAAAAGAGTTGGAAAGCATTCCCACTTCAAAAAAAAAAAAGTATTCCCACCTCAATTTTCTGAAGGCATTTGTGAATTCATATTATTTTATCCTTGAGTGTGTGATAGAATGTGCCAGTTAATCCACCTGGCCTGGGCTTTTCTTTATAGGAAAATATCTAGTTTCTAATTCAATTTTTAAGTAGTTATAGCTCTATTCAGATTTCTTCTTGAGTCAGTTTTGGTAATTTTTGTCTTTCTTGGAACTTTCCCATTTTATCTAAATTGTCTAATTAATTGATGTAAATTAGCTTACAATATCCCCTATACTCTTTTTTAATTTCTATAGAATCAGTAGTGGTATTCTATTTCATTCCTGATCTTCTCTTTTATTTTTTTCTTCAGTTTACCAAGGATTTGTCAATTTTGCCAATCTTTTCAAAGGACCAACTTTTAGTTTCCTAGATTTTACCTATTGTTTTTCTGTATTCTATTTCATCATTGCTGCTATAATCTTTATAATTTGTGTCTTCCTGCTTGCATTGGTTTTTAGTTTGCTTTTCATTTGCCAGTTTTGAGGTTTAGGCTATTGATTTGGGACATTTCTTCTCTTCTAATACAAATGATTAAAGCCATACATTTCCCTCTAAGCATTGCTTTAATTGCATCCAATAACTTTGTATATATTGTGTCATTGTAATTCAAATGAAAATATTTGTAATGGCTTTTTTTTTATTTCCCCTTTGACCCATAGAGTATTTAGAAGTGTTTGTTTAATTTTCAAATATTTAGGGTTTTCCCAGATTACTTTCTGATGTGGATCTCTAATTTAATTCTGTTGCACTCATATAATGTACTTACATGATTTCAATATTTTCAATTTTACTGAGACCTGTTTTCTGGCCCAGTGCATGGCATATCCTAGAAAGTGTTTCATATCCAATTAAAAGGATATGTATTCTGTAGCCATTGGATGGAACATTCTATAAATGGCAATTAGGGTAAGTTAGTTAATAGTGATGTACAAGTATCCTTGCTTATTTCCTATAAGTTCTTGAGAATGGGATATGAAATATCCAACTATTATTACTGATTCATCTATACCTCCTTTCAGTTCTGTCAGGTTTTTCTTCATGTGTTCTGAGGCCCTGTTGTCAAGTGCATATATGTTTATAATTGTTATATCTCCCTGATAGATTGACCTTTTATCAGATAAATGGTCTCTCTTTGTTTCTGGTAACATTTCTTGTCTTAAAGTCTTTTTATGATATTAATATAGCCAATAGCATTTTTTATGGTTTCTACTTATGTGGAATATCTTTTTGCATTATTTTACAAACTTAAATACAAACTATGTATTTATTTGACTCTAAGGTGTGTCTCTTGTAGAGAGGATACAGCTGGGGCTTATTTTTATTTATCTAGGCTGATGATCTCTGCCTTTTGAGTGTTTATTTCATGAAAGTTTAATGCACTTATTGATATGGTTTGATCTATGTCAGTCATTTTGTCATATTTTTATGTCATTTTATTTATGCATATATTGCTCCTTATGCCTTCTTTAGGCTAAATAAATATTTTAGTCTATAATTTTAATTCATCTATTACTCTGTTTTTGCTATATTATTTTCAGTTTTCTTAATTTTTCTCTAGAATTTACAATATACATGTTAGCTTATTACAATCTACTTCAGAATAATGCTAACATAATTTGAGTAAAATATAAAACTTCACTCAAATATGTCTCCTTTTTCTCTACCCTTCTTTTTGCTACTATTGTCATATATCTATAAATGTTATAAACTCAATGATATAGTGTCATATTTATTGGTTTATACAACTGTATGTCTCTTTAAAAATAAAGAGAAGAAATATATTTATGGAAACTTTTGTATTTACTAACATATTTACCATTTCCAAAACTTTATTTCTTCCTGGGGATTCAAGTTATCATCTGTTGTCACTTTCGGTCAGCCTAATGACTTCTTTTAGAATTTCTTATTAGGAAGGCTAGTAACCAACAAATTCTTTCAGTCTTTGTTTATTTGAGAATGTCTTTATTCCACCTTCATTTTCTATGGATAGTTTTCCTAGACATAGAATAGTTGGTTAATAGAATCTCATTCCCCTCCACCTGCTCATTTTGAATATGTAATTCCATTGCCTCCTGGTCTCTATCATTTCTGATGTGATGTTAACCATTAATCATATTGTTGTTCTTATGCACCTGATATTTTTTCTTGCTACTTTCATTTCTAAATTTTACCTTTTACTGGTGTTTGATAGTTTGCTTAGGATATTTTTAGGTGTGGCTCTCTTTGTGTTTATCTTGTTTGGGGTTAAGGTGGTCACTGAGTTTCTTGGATGTGTAGATTAATTTTTTAATCAAATTTGGGAAGTTTTCAGCCATTATTTTTTCAAATATTGTTTCTGCTCCTTTCTTTCTCTTCTCACCTATAGGACTTACATTATGTTAGTAAACTTGATGGTGTTCCACAGTCTGTAAGGCTCTGTTCAGTTTTCTTCATTCTTTATTTCTTTTTTTTTCTTCAGTCTGAATCTTCTCTATTAGTCTATCTTCAAGTTCACTGATTCTTTCTTCTGCCAGCTCAAATCTACTATTGAGCTCCTGAAGTGAATTTTTCATTTCAGATATTTTACCTTTCATTTTCCAAATTTGCATGTGGTTCTTTTGTAGAAATTATGTCATTATTGAGATTCTCTATTGTCTGTGTCATTGTCATCATATTTTCTTTTAGTTCTTTAAACATGAATTCTTTGCTTTAGTTCTTTAAATATATTCATGATGGCTGCTTTTAAGTCTTCTCTGCTAGATTTGACATCTAAAAATTCTCATAAATGGTTTCTATTAACTGAGTCTTCCCACCCCCTGAGCATAGGTCATTTTGTTGTTGAGTACTGGACATTTTAGATAATATAATATAGCACTTTTGGATTCTGATTCCCCTTGCCTCAAGGGTTATTGTTGTTCTGTTTTGTTTTGCTTATTTCTTTGTTAGTAACTTGATTGGACTAAATTTTATAATGTGTCACTCCAAAAATGTGCAGCCACTGATGTTTTTACTTGGTTTTTCACCTGGTTTTTATTTTAAAACCTAGTTTCTTTTGGGTGATCACTTGGCCTTCATAGCTTGGTGATCAGCCAAATATTGTTCAGAGGTTGTGTTAAAATATCTTATGCCAGGAAGACTTCCTCTCTCTGCTGATGGATCTGTGTGTGGGCAGGGAAAAACATTTAAACTTCAGGCAGTTTTCAAGTCTTCCAGAGCTTTTGCTTTATGCCAGGCTTTTGCATGACTCCTCTGGGTGTGCGTGCCATCTCCATCAGCCAGGAATGTGGGTGGCTTAAGCCTGCTCCAGTCTCTGCTGCACATGTTCACATCCTCCTATTAACCCAGGATATGTGGAAAACATATCAGCACCCTATGTCTATATCACCTCCCCAAACACCTTGTTACATTCCTGGCTAGTCCACTGGTGTCTTGCTTACCCAAAACAGGCGCACAACCTTGGGCTAATAGAGCCACTGGCTCTTCCTGTTCGCTGGCTACTGAGTTTGCCACTTTCACTGAGAATGTTGCCAATCAAGTGAGCCCCTCCCACTGAGGCATCAAAACTGCTTGTTTGCACAGCCTTCTTCTCCCTGGTTTTATTCCACTTACAGAGCTGGGAGATGGTGGGTAGAAGTATCCTCAGGCAAAAACACCAGACACATGCTGTTCTTATACTGAGTTCAGTTTTCTTAAATAAACGTTTCTCAGCTTGTTTTGTGCCATCGTTTCAATTCCAGAATGTTGAAATGGTTGTTTTTTAGTATCTTGTAGAGCTATATAGTTGTTTTTTGAGGAAAGGATTTCTCAGCCTCTTGTCATGCCAGAACTCCAATCCTATAATTAATATTTTTATAATGACTTTTCATCCTTTGGCCTTGCTACATTCAGTTATTATTTCTCTTAGCTTTTTTGGTATACTCCTTAGCATTTTTATACACATAATCATACCACCTGCAAATTAGGTAATCTTACTTCCTCCTTTGCAATCTGTATACTTTCGTTTCTTTTTCTTGCCTTAATTGCACAAGCTAGACCCTCCTGTAAAAAGTTGAATAGGAGAGGTGGAGTCAGAAAACTTTTATTTTTTTCTGATCTTAAGGAGAAATAATTAATATTTTACCATTAAATATTATGTTATCTTCAAATTTTTCATAGAACAGCAATTTTTAAAAAACACATGTAATTCTTGAATAAGTCAGAGAAGATGATAAATTGGAAGAAAATAGTAATCTCTGCAGAAAAGGTAAGTGGTTGACACTTTAATACTCAGATCTTCTACTAACTAGCTAAATGGCCTTGAGCAAGCCTCTTTCCCTCAGGTTCTTCATCTCTAAGATGAGGAAGGTTGAACCAACCACATGTGATCAGTGGTTTTCCAACTTCAAAAATAATTTCCTTTCTTAAAAATGCTTTCCATAAAATTCTAATACTTAAAAAGAATAAAATAAAATCTTACCTGAGAAGTAGGGGTGGTGGTCCAAGTCACTCATGCTTTCTGCCTGTCTTTTTACACTGAGGGGTACTGCCACAGAAGCAATAGGGTTCCATGAATGGAATAGAGTTTGAAAGGACACACATATCATTATTAACATGACTTATTTATTTTATTTTATTTTATTTTTTATTTTTTTTGGTGACAGAGTTTCACTTTGTTGCCCAGGCTAGAGTGAGTGCCGTGGCGTTAGCCTAGCTCACAGCAACCTCAAACTCCTGGGCTCAAGTGATCCTTCTGCCTCAGCCTCCCGAGTAGCTGGGACTACAGACATGCGCCACCATGCCCGGCTAATTTTTTCCATATATATTAGTTGTCCAATTAATTTCTTTCTATTTTTAGTAGAGATGGGGTCTCGTTCTAGCTCAGGCTGGTTTCGAACTCCTGACCTTGAGCAATCCACCTGCCTCGGCCTCCCAGAGTGCTAGGATTACAGGCATGAACACCACGCCCGGCCCAACATGACTTATTTAGAGAGGCAAAAGGGGTACAGGGGAGTGGCATCCATAATAAAACAGCATATAGCACATGTAACACACACACATATATAATGGTTATCACTATATATGGATATAAACAATTACATATATGTATAGAATGGTTATCAATAGTTACTTGTATACAATGATATACATGTATACATAGATATGTATACAGGTATACACAGTCATGCATCACTTAATGATGGGAATATGTTCTGAAAAATGTGTTGTTAGACAATTTTGTCACCATGTGAACATCATAAAATATACTTAAACAAACCTAGATGGTATAGCCTACTACACACCTAGGCTATATGGTATAACTTATTGCTCCTAGGCTACAAACATGTACAGCATGTTACTGTACTGAATACTGTAAGCAGTTGTAAGACAATGTAAATATTTGGTATCTAACCATATCTAAACATAGAAAAGTTATAGTAAAAATATTGTATTATAATCTTATGGGACCACTGTCATGCATGTGGTGCATCGTTGACCTAAACATCATTATGTGGTGCATAACTATATATAGTAGTTACATATATATTATATATGTATGTATGTATATATAAAATGGTTACTAAGATGTTAATGGTGATTATCTCAGGTTGGTTGAATTAATTTCAGGTGATCTTACTACTTACTTTATGTTGGGGGGCTGTTAAACTTTTAAAAAATGGGCATTTATTTTTATATAATCAGCAAAAAGCTATTTTCATGGGGGTACGGGAAATGAAAAAGAATACACATAAGAAAAATCCTTTAAGTCTTGACATTCTATTAAATCCGCTGTTTTGTAATAAAGTTGACTAACATCTAAGAGTATTGACACTTTAAAAAGGGATCCTGAAAATGAACAGATTTTAACCCTCAAAGGAATAAGGCACTAATGATGAGATGCCAGGAATTGGGGCCATAATTTTGGTTAAGATTTTTAACTTTTACCTTTCAAATTATATCACAGATCACTCTTCAAATCTTAGGTAGACCAATTGTGTGGTGCTTTTTATTCTTTAGGTTTTTTAAAATTTATTTTAAGATGATAATGGTAAAGCCTATGTAGACATACTCTTCTATTTCTGTTCAGCTCACAAACCCTAGAATCCATTCCCTGATCTCCTTGTGCTCCTATTCTGGCCTTCTGCCCAGCTTTCCTTCTCCACTTTCCTATGTGTGGAGAGACTAAGTGAAGACAGACCAGCCAGGCTAATTTTTCCAAGGATGAGCTCAACTGTGGATTTTTACTTTAAAGTAGAATATGAAAGTTTCTTTTAGGACAGTTTCCTGTTTTGGATCACAGTTTATTAATGAAAAAAATTGCCAGTAAAAACTGAAAGAGTAACATCTCAGTGGAAAAAGAGAGAGGGAAAGAGATAATCCATTTTTCATCTACTATTTTAAACTTCAGCAAAAAAGTGATTTATGCACGTTTATTTTCTTGATATTCACCTATTCAAAAAACATTTACTGAGTGCATACTATGTGCCAAGCACTGAAATATATGATTTCACAAATCTAGTTCTTTTCTTTCTCATAACAACTCTATGAGATAGAATTCTTATCTTACTTTATAAGTCAGGAAATGAGGTACAGGGAGTTGAAGTGACCTGCTCCAGGTCACAATGCTGGTTGAATTCCAAATAGACTCTTTGGTCACCAGAGCTACTGCTTTTCCTACCAGCCTTGCAGCTGCCTCTCCAGTTGGAGTTGTTGTGGATACTGTGAAAATATTAGTAAAGATATGCACCCTTGTCCATCAGATGACAAAATTTCGTTAGTCTAATTTTAACAGTCTATTTATTTAGTGACATAAAATAAGTTGGCTCAATATAGACAAATGGTGGTGTTTTTGGGCTTCTTGCCTAATCAGACTTAAATGTACTTTTAAAAATGTCTCCTTCAAAAGCCACTGTTTTACTTAATGGGAAAGTACTGGAAGCATTCCCACTAAAGTCCAGAGGAAAAAAAGAACACTCACTCTTGCCACTATTATCTAACATTTCTGTGAAGGTATTAGCCAAAAGAAAATTAGCGTTATAAGAACTGGAAGAAAGGAAGAGATAAAACCATTTCTATTCACAAATAATGGAAATGTCCTGTACCTGAAAACCCAACAACCAAATGAAGAACTACTATAAACATTTAAGAAAATTCAGTATGTTAGTAAGATATAAAATTAATGTATAAAAATAAATTCTCTTCCCATATGAAAACAACTTTCAATTAGAAGATATAATGATGGAGAAGATCTCCATTTTAAAAAACAACCAAAAAGATCACATACCAAGGAGTGAATGTATAAGAAATGCACAAAGGCTTTATGAGGAATGCTTTCAAACACTTTGATGTTCATCACCTAAACCCATCGATCAATCCTAGCATCACTAAAAATGAAGCAACCAGACTTATACCTTCTGATGTAATGTAATGTGAAGTATAAGTATAAACTATGAAGTATCCTTAACAAAAAAGTGAATCTCATCAAACATTTATAGGAAATGTGAGGAAAAGAAGAACAGACTAAATGACACATGATGCAAGCAGACAGATGCAGAACATGGATATTCCAGAGGACAATTAATCTAGTTCCTGCAATAAATCAAACACATAAAAAGTGGGATGGATACTGCTGTAGACTAAAAGAGAATCAATGGATATAACAACTAAATGCAATGTGTAGACCTTGATTCAATCCAATAACTTGTAAAAAAGATTTCTGAGATAATTGGAGAACTTTGAATATGGACTGGGTATCCATGCAGTTTTTGACTCCCTCAAAACTTAAGTACTAATAGTCTGTTGACTGGAAGCCTTATTGATAACATAAACACTCAATTAACACATATTTTGTATGTCATGTGTATTATAAAGTAAGATAGAGAAAAGAAAATGTTATTAAGAAAATCATAAGAGCCAGGTGAGGTGTCTTATACCTATAATCCTAGCACTTTGGGAAGCCAAGATGGGAGGATTGCTTGAGGCCAGGAGTTCAAGACCAGCCAGAGCAACATAACAAGGCCTCTTCTCTACAAAAAAAAAATAAATAAATAAAAAAGAAAATTAAAAGAAAGAAAAAGAAAAATTAGCCAGGCATGGTGGTGTGCACCTGTAGTCCAAGCTACTCTAGAGGCTGAGGCAGGAGGATCTATTTGAGCCCAGTAGTTTAAGGTTGCAGTGAGGTATGATGACAGCATTCTCTCCTGGGCAACAGAAAACAGAATGAGATTCTGTCTCAAAAAGAAAAAAAGAAAATCATAAGGAAGAGAAAATTTATTTACTATTCATTAAGTGGAAGTGGATCAACATAAAAGTTTTTATCTTTATTGTCTTCGGGTTGAGTAGGTGGGGGAGGAGGAAGAAGAGGAGAGATTGGTTTTGCTGTCTCAGGGTGGCAGAGGCAGAAGGCAATTGTGTATAAGTAGATCCATGCTATTCAAACTCATTTTGTTCAAGGGTCAACTGTATATGATAACAAGACAGTGTTTGATAATTTTATTAGGTGTGATAATGGCTTTGGGATTATATAAGAAAATGTCCACATTTTTAAGAAATCCATACAAAAGATATTTAAAGGGTAAACTGAAATCCTGCTTGGGATTTGTTTTAAAACAATTTGTAGGAGGTAGAGAGAGAAAAAAAGAAAGAGTGAAAAATCTTACAATTATTTATATTAGTTTGCTATGGGTGTGTCTTAGTTCATTTTGTGTTGCTATAAAAGAATACCTGAGACTGGGTAATTTATGAAGAGGTTTACTTAACACATTGTTTTGCAGGCTAAGAAGATCAAAGGCATAACCTTGGCTTCTGGCAAGAACTTTTGGGCTTTGTCACAACATGGTAGAGAAGGTCAAAGGGGAAGTGGACACTTAACAAAGAGAGGAGTGTCCTGGCTTTATAACAACCCACTCTGTCAGAAATGAGTCCATTCCCATGAGAATTAATCCATTCTCAAGAGAGCAAGAACTCACTCACTACTGTGTGATGGGAACAGCACCAGGTCATTCTTGAGATCTGCCTTTGTAAACTAAACACCCCCTACTAGGCCCTACCTCTCAACACTGCCACATTGAAGATGAAATTTAAACATGGGTTTTGGTGGGAACAAACAAATTATATCCAAACTGTAGCAGAGTGCCATAACCAAATAACACAGACTGTGTGACTTAAACAACTAAATTTTTTTCTCACAGTTCTGGAGGCTGGAAGTCCAAGATCAAGGTGTCTAGCAAGTTTGGTTTTTCCTGAGGCCTCCCTCTGTGACTTGGAGATAGCCACCTTCTTGCTGTGTCTTCAATGGTGTTTCCCCTGTGCACATATGACCCTAGTGTTTCTCGTTTTATAAAAACAACATCAGCCAGATTGGATTAGGGCATGTCCTAATGGCCACTTAATTACCTCTTTAAAGGCCCTATCTCCAAATGCAGTCACATTCTAAGGTACTGACTGTTACATATCAATTTTGAATAATGATGACTGCATGGGACTTTATTGTACTATACCCTTTGCTTTTGTGTATGTATAAAAATGTGTATTAAATACATTCCAGAAGAGAAGGACATAAAAGTAGACCTGAACAATTGAAATACATAACATGTCCCATGAATAGGACTCACCAGCATAAAGATATTAATTATCCCTAAGCAAATTTATAATTTTAGCATATCTTAATAAATATGCCACTATTTGTTTCCTGGAACTGAACAAGAATATATAGAAAAATAATTAGAGAAGAATAGTCAGGAAAATTCTGAAAAAAAAAAAAGGACAATGGGGTGGAGAACAGCCTTATTAGATATTAAAGCATACTCTAGAGCCTCAAAAATTAAAACAGTATGGTATTGGTGCTTGAATGAAAGCAAATAAAAACCTCAAAATGGACTCAAGTGCATATGACAATTTAATGTATGATAAAGAAAGTCTCTGAAATTGGCCGGGCGCGGTGGCTCACGCCTGTAATCCTAGCTCTCTGGGAGGCCGAGGCGGGCCGATCGCTCAAGGTCAGGAGTTTGAAATCAGCCTGAGCAAGAGCGAGACTCCGTCTCTACTAAATAGAAAGAAATGA
The DNA here is from genome assembly GCA_008086735.1 of Cheirogaleus medius. Classification (NCBI taxonomy): domain Eukaryota; kingdom Metazoa; phylum Chordata; class Mammalia; order Primates; family Cheirogaleidae; genus Cheirogaleus; species Cheirogaleus medius. The sequence continues at coordinate 2,375,177 of VBSM01002707.1, forward strand.
ATTGGCCAACTAAAAATATATAGAAAAAATGAGCCGGGCATGGTGGTGCATGCCTGTAGTCCCAGCTACTCGGGAGGCTGAGGCAGAAGGATCGCTTGAGCCCAGGAGTTGAGGTTGCTGTGAGCTAGGCTGACGCCACGGCACTCTAGCCCGGGCAACACAGTGAGACTCTGTCTCAAAAAAAAAAAGAGAAAGTTTCTGAAATTAATGGAGGTAGAAATGAACTTTCTGATCAATGATATTGGGACAACTGGGAAGCTATTTGGAAAAAAAATAAATTGGATCCATACCTTACACCATATATCAGGATAAAATCCAAATAGATCAAAGATAAAATAAAAACCATGAAAGTACTAAAAATAAAACCATGAAAGTACTAAAAGCCTTGACGTGAAGGCTTTCCTAACTATGACTCAAAATTCAGAGGCCATTTAAAAAATACTTCACTACACAACAAATGAAAAACTCATGGCAAACACACATAGACACACACACACACACAAACATACACACACACACACCCCTCATAAGCTAAGTCAAAAGACAAAGGACAAATGGGGGAAGTATTTGTAACTCATATCACAGACAATAAATTAATTTCCCTAATTTGTAAAGAGTTCCTAGAAATAAATGAGAAAGACAATAAACCAGTATTTTAAAAGGAGGATGTGGAAGTACATGAATAGATAAGAAAAGAAAGAAAGAAAGAAAGAAAGAAAGAAAGAAAGAAAGAAAGAAAGAAAAATTCACGTGGCCCTTAAACATATGAAAGGATTCTCAACTTTTCTTAATACAAAAACTTTAAATTTAAAACTACACTGAGATTATTTTTTCTCACCTTAATAGGTGAGATTTGGGATTTGGGATTTTGGCAAAATCCCAAAATTTGACACCACACTCCATTGTTGAGCATGTGTAGAAAATAGGCACTCTCATACATTGCCAGGGGAACTGCAAATTGATACCACGCTTATATTAATCTGGTAGGGCTGCCATACCAAAGTATCACAGACTGGGTGGCTTAAACAACAGAAAGTTATTTTGTCACAATTCTGGATGCTACAAGTCTGTCCGATCAAGGTGTTGGCAGGTCTGGTTTCTTCTGAGGCTTCTCTCCATAGCTTGTAGATTGCTGTCTTCTCCCCATGTCTTCACATGGTCTTCCCTCTGTTAAGTGTCTGTGTCCTAATCTCCTCTTCTTCTAAGGACACAAGTCAGATTGGATTAGGATTTACCCTAATGACTCCTTTCAATTTATTTACCTCTTTAGAGACCCTATTTCCAAATACAGTTCCATTCTAAGTTACTGGGGTTACTTCAACATATGAATTTTAATGGATAAAATTCAACCCATAACAATACTTATGGAAGGAATTCTAGAAATAGGTATGAAGATCACCAATTCATTATCCTTGACCAGCAACTCCACCTCTGGAAATCTATCCTACAGATAAACCTCCACACTTATGAAATGACATATGTATGAGGATATTCATTTCAGCCTTGTTGAAGCTGAAATATTAATTTCAGACTGAGTGAACTATGGATCATCTACACAGTGTAAAATTATGCAGCTGTGAAAAGAAAGCTCCATGCACAGCTAAAGGGAGATTTCCACGATATACGAAGAAAAGGAAGGCAGAAAACAGTGTAACAGCATGTTACCTACACAGGATACATACGTTTGTATTTGCACGTGTAGAATTTTCATAAGGAAACACTGCAGGCTAAACAACTACAACAAAACATTAATAAAATTGGTCACTGATAGGAGTGTAATGGGGATAAAGAATCGAGAGGACATAAGTGGAAGTGAAGCTTTCCATATGTTCCTTTTTATAGTTTTCATTTCTGAATCATGCAAATTCAAAATAATTAAAATGGTATATATATAAAGCTTCCTAATTCAGCCATGAAATTTCTAGTACAATATGATACTGACTCTAACCTTTTCACTTTTGAGAATGCCTATTTTCAGTTTATGAAAGCTTTATCTAGGGTTTTCACATTGTGCCCTTGTGAAATAAAATCCTCAGGGATTGCAAATGCTTTCTTCCTTTACATTTTTCTTTGAGGAAAGGCACTGAGTTTAAGATAGCTAGAGAAAGTCCAGTTGGATTCGATGTTGACCAAATAAGAGATTGCCCAGATGCTATTGATCTCCAGCACTCGACAGCACAAACGCCCTTGGGTGTGCATCACTTCAAGCAAACGGAAGTGTGCCCTGCTGAGAGTAGGGATGTCTGACTGGGGGGTGGGGGAACCTGAGTGCACCACATCCAGCTGGGAGTGAAATTCCTGAAGAAAGCCCCCTTCCTGTCGCAGCACCCACAGCACTCTGAGCCTGCTTGCAGCCCAACGGCCTCGCCGAGAATGCTACATTTAAAAGTGCAGTTTTTGGATGATTCTCAGAAGATTTTTGTGGTTGATGTAAGTGGAAATCACATTGCTATTATTCCTTTATTATTCATTCAATAATGGTCATTTGGGGACAGCCCATTAGCTGGCAATATTATGTTTTCTTTAGGACCGAATGAAGGAGGACTGTGGTTTTAGCTTTGGAAAAGAAATCGGTATTTAATATCACAATGTAGCTCATGTTTTCCCAATAACCTTTCTTCTAGAACAGGTTCTCTTTTCTCAAGGGACAACAAAAGCAAATTTTAAAGATATGCTAACTATTTGTAACAAGGCAAAGCAGCAATAACTTAGTTCTCCTACCCAAGAAGGTATTATTGTTCATTGAAATTATTTGTCTGTGAGTTTCACCCCATGAGCATTTGTGGGAAGAAAATTGTGGTTCTGAGGGGAAGAAGAGGGGGAAATCTACCCGCCTTTTCTGAAGAAAACCTATGGGTTATGGGGGGTAGAATTGTGCAGTTGTAACGAGAACTTCAGGAAGTAATGACAAGTATAAGAGAGAAAAATAGGATAAGAGACTATTTAGTTTGATTTAGTACTTATAGTTCAGGGTTCTTAATATAATTCCTAGCTACAAGATGATTGCATACAATTATACCTCATCTCTTCAAGAAAGAGAACAAATGGATTAAGCACATCATTTGGTGCTCATGTTCCGGCATTTAAGATACGTACATTTTGATGTCAGAATTTATGTATGAGCATTTTGAAATGTTCTACGTTTTTATTGGAACCAAAAATGCTATTTGCTCTGATATTTACAATAGCTACTAACAAGAAACAAATAGTTCATTTTCTCTGAAATTCAAACAAAATGTTGGTTGTTTTATTTTATAAACAAATTGACAACTACTGTAGCTCATCCGTAATGTTGGGTGTGTGGGTAGCCCATTTTTCCAATGAGTATTTCCTTTTTATTTGAATCATGTGCTTTGGGGGTGATGACTTCATGGCTTCAGCTGCTGTTTTGCTGTCTCTTCCTTTCAGTTTTATGTGCAAAAGGCATTTCTAGGTCCACAGACCTGAATGATTTGTTTTTGTAGCAAATAGCTTCCATTAGAGGTATGAGGCATTTCCTATTCTTTCTTGGAATTATATTTAAGGGGTGGAAAATGTCTTTTGAGTAGTTTATCCATTTGCAGGCTGGTGGTGTATGCTCACAGTGCTGCAGTACCTGAATTAGTGAGCTGGGTATTCAAAAGACACTGCTTTAGGCTAAGATTTGAATAGATATTTCAAGCAACTCAAAGAGAAATCTTTGACAAAAAGTGACAGAAGAGTTTTCTGAATGTGCATTCTAATTCAGACCCAATGAAATGGGGTGTGGGAAGCACAGTCCCATGGCTTCACAAAATTCATCTTCTGAAGAGCCGGTTCCAGCAACTTGAAACCAGCATGATTTGGCTTCCAGTCAGATTGTATCTTTCCAGCTGCAACACATTGTGTTCCTTGGAAAGATAATGGGAGAGATTTGAAACCCAGCAATTCGGGTGTCAAAGCATCTGATCCCTTTTGCTCTGCGGAAGGCTGCTCTGTAAGTAGCAATCGTGGTGTTACCCAGAGTGGCAATAGCACTGGCTGCAGTACCATGAGCACCTTTGTCCTGAGGGGACATAATCTTAAGTTAGTATCCAGTCATCCAAAAGTATCTTCTGTCCTTAACAATAGTAGACTGATGATGATGATGGTGACAGCAGTAGTAGTGAGTCACTGGTGGAAAGCACTTTAAAATATACAAAGCAATTTTACATCCATTAATTCAATTCATCCTCCATCTCACCCTATGAGTAAAGGCAGGGAAAAAATATTTTCCCATTTTTCAAATTAAGAGATGGGGGCTCAGGGAGCTTAAGTGACTTGTGCAGGATCACACAGCATGTAAATACAGAGCTGGGACTTCTAATCCAGAAATCTCTGCACACCTCCATGTACAACTGTAATCAGAACACTCACCCGTCAGCAGCCTTCTAGTCTTGAAATATTGCTCATGCACATTACTTATTTTCCATTGCTCTCAAGGACATAGAATTTGGCATACAGTGAGCTTTTGATGACTGTTGTGGACCAGTTAGTAGATCCTTCTTTCCTTACCCATGGATGAGGAGCTATATGGGAAAGTGGTCCATATAGGTCAGGGAGACCATGGCATGAATCTTTTCATGGATTCAAGCATTTAAAAAGCAACCTAAAGAATGCCCTCTTTTATTAGTACTAACATCCTAAACAAGATGAAGAAAAGCTTGGAACCATAATGAAGAGAACCCATTAGTAGCTGAGGAAAGCCACATAGAGGGGCTTTTGATACCACATGTAACTGAAGTCTCAAGAGTCATGGATTATCCCCAGGGAAAATTATCCTTCAAGAAAAAAATTCAAGAAAATAATTGGTTACATGGGGGAAAAGAGTGGACTCTTGGGCATTAGTGTTGATTTTACAGAAAGTACAATGGTAGAAATATAAAAAGGACACATGTTCAGATAGAATAATGTCTCCTGGGGAAGGCTAATTGACATCCAGAACCCTCACTCCACCCCCAATAGCATTCTCATGGTGAATTTGCCTGCATCCAAGATGTGTTTCAGGCCTACAGATTGAGAAGCCTGCTTTGTTAGCACCCCACAACAGTCAAAGTCAGAGACTGACATTTAAAATCAAAATGCCAGCGTCACAGTTTACATTGGGATTTGGGACATGAAGTCCTTCCATTAGTTATATAGGGTGCCAAATTATGTCAGAAAAGTCAGATCTGGAGGAATTAGATATATGATCCTAATATTTGATGGCTTGAAAATGCATCCATCTCCACATGGGCCCTGTCATTGAGACATTTTAGTCACTCATTTATTAATTTAGTCATTTAGTTAACAAATTATTATTGAGGACCTAATATGTTCTAGAACCTATTCTGGGGATAGTAGACCATACTATATTGGTATGTAAAGTTCTTGAGCAAGGGCACACTCTGGCCTGGGCAGTGCTGGCTGGGCACTACCAACTTTGGCCTCAGTGCTTCCTTTATCTCTCATTGCATGGTTGATGAACCCCCTTTGTGATCGTTCTACTTTGTTTTTAACTTGTTAATATCTTCAGTTAGATTACTGGAAAGAGTGGATGGCCCCAGAGAAATACTTTTTTTACGAGGTTTCTTTGCATATGTGCACGCTGCGGCACTGTGTGTTGACTTTATAGATGAATTCTCTGAAAATATCAATCTTTAATGAATTTCGAAGAATGGTTAGGGGTGCAGGATAGGTATGGAACTTCAGAATTGCTAGAATGTGCCTACTAAAGTATAATCCAATGAAGAAAATGAATTTAGTGAAAATCTCGTGTTACTTTTCAAGTCTCTGTATATATTTCATAAAACTGATCATTGTCAAATATCTACATCATCCTTAGTGCTGCTCTTATCATGGACAGCATATCTTTAGACCATGGGTGAAGAACATGTGGCCTTAAGGATCTTTTGTAGTTTGGTCAGTAGTGAAATACATAACCTCTCCCCTTACTTGACAAGACAAAGTTCTTCCAACCCCAATGAGATGGAATTGCTCTGGTGTAATAGAATGTACCTAGATTTGGGGCTACAAAAGCTGCACCACGTTAGCTGTGTAATCTTGGGCCAGTCACTTACCCCCTTAGCTCCCTGAGTTATTGGAAAGAGTAATATAAATGAGATAATGTATATCTGGAGTCTGATAAACCAGCATAAATTTGACTCTGCCACTGACAAGCTGTGGGACCTTGGGCAAGTCACTTAGCCTATCTGAGCCTTAGTTCTATCAACTCTAAAAACCTAGACTTGGGGTGTCAGGAAAAACTTCCCAAAGAATAAACTATTGAAGTTGCCAAGTAGGAGTTAAGAAGATAAAGAGTGGGAGCTAGGGTGTGGGGAAAAGTATGGTGATCAAAAAGGAAAGAATGTGGGGGTGAGGAAGAACTTCCCCTTTCCCCTGAAAGTTTGCTGAAAGTTCAACTCACAGTTAAGGCAAATTAGTAAGAGGAAGAGGTTTATTTACCATGTACAAGGGAAGAATCACAGACCGACTACCCAATATCCCAATGGAATCCAGATATTTTATGCTCTCCCTTTAGAGGGAAGGGAGGATTAGGAATATTGGTAATTCTGTTTAAGGGCAATAAATGATTGCTAGGGAGGATGAATAGATGGGGAAAACAGATTGACTTGTAAATGATTCTCTTTGCAAATTAAATTAACCAGAGAGATGGTATTATATTTAAAATGATTTGGGCCAGGTCTGGTTGCATTCTTGATTTTCTTTCCTGAAATACAGTGAGATAACAGGGAAGGAAATGGAAGTCAATTGTTCTTTTGATGAATCCTTCTGGTTATGCAGATAGAGGGAAAGCCCCTTCCAAGGGTCTGTTGATCTCTAAGGGCCTTTAATTCAAAATATTCTTTATACCAGGGATTCACATTTTGGGGTGAAATTTCCTGAGCTCCTTCAAGAGTGGAGGCTTATGTGTAAAAGGGAACATGGTCCTTTCACAGAATAAAATGAAGGTCAAACTGAGTGAAGAGTGGTGTGTTGAAAGGAAAATGGGGAGTGGCTGGAAAGCAAGGCTGAAGAAGTGGGTGGGCAGCTAGATCATTTAGGCAACATATTCTATATATGAAGAAGTGTGATCTTAATCCTGAAGGTGGGGGAGAACAAATAAAGGGTTTAAACCCTAAAAATAGGGACATTAGTATCTGACTATTATTCATTAATTAATGCATTCAGCCAATATTTAATGAAATATGGCTCTAAGTGCTGGACATCCCAGGTAGAATCTGGATAACAGCATCAAGTTTGGTAGATCCAATTTTAGATGGTCAAACTAAGCTTTAACACATATACCCAAATATCAGTATTGCAGGCTAATGGAAATCTGAACTTAGTCAATGGTGAAGACAGGAGGATGGACAAAAGAAATGCTAATGAGGTAGAATTTGTAGAACCATTTGATGCCACCCTTTTGGATGTGGGAGATGAGTGAGGTGGGGTCTAGGTGACCTTCAAGTTTCTGGCTTAGTTGACTGGTGGGATGGTGGACTCATTCACCAAGATAGAGGACAGCACAGGAGCGGCAAGTGGAGGGGGAACAATAATCGGTTTTGTTTCAGATTTATAGATGGGATTAGGTAAAGAGAAACACATCTGGAGTTGGGCAGGCCTGAACTGTAGTCCCAGCTCCAACAGTTTTAAGGTGTGGGACATTAGGTGGGTCACTTCACCTCTGAGCCTGTTCCCTTATCACTAAACTGGGGATAATTATAGCACCTACTCCATGAGGTCATTGTGAAGATAAATGGAATAGCAAAGGTAAGATTCCTGACACAAAGTAAGTACTTGAAGTTTGTTAATTCCCCTCTCCCTTGCTTGCAGACCTCTTAATTTTTATACTTTGCAAAGAAACATTGAACAGTCTTTCACCTTCAACTTGGAGTTTCTTTTGATAATGCTTGATTTTGCAACCCACCTCTGGGCAATAGAGTTACGCTCCCCCTAGGTCAGCACTTCCTCTGGTGCTTCTGGGGTTAATTTATCCTGCCTTTCTGCATGGTTTGGCCTCTGCTTATTCAGCAGCCCCAAGGGATTTGTTCTTCCCCTTGGAGTCATTAATCCTGGGAGGGTCCATAAGAACTGTCTAGAGTTACCTAAAATAATGTAGGGCTTCCTTTAAGGAAGCAGATGGAAATAGCCAAATCCTTTGCATTTGACTACATTCTAAATCACCCCATGGTCACTATTCATAGTAATGCTGACATAGTTAATAATAATGATAACAACAATTTACTGAATACTGATCATAAATAGTATTTATCAACACATTGTGTTCTAAATGTATTTTGCATGCACTATCCTACATAGTTCTCACACAAATCAAATAAGTTAGTGTCACTATCTGGGGTAGTTAAATAACCTCTCTGTGCCTCAGGTTTTCTCATCTATAAAATGGGGATAATATTAGTACCTGCTCCATAGGCTTCTTACAAAGGTTAAATGAATTAATATATGTTAAAGACTTAGAATAGTGCCAGTAAGTGCTATTTAAGTGTTTGCTACACTGACTGATGTCTAATGGAATCAGCTCCAGTTATAGATGGTGAACACATACCCTGATACTTATTGTTAGGGTGGAAACTCACTAGGTGCTCGTGGCACAGGGGACAAAGATTTCTCACACAGTGATTAGGATATGCAGAATTGTAAAAGTTTATTTTTGAGACAGAGAGAGAGAGAGAGACCACAGCACTGAAGAAAAGGTAAAGGATAGTGTTGGGCAGCTGAGGAAAGTTGCTCAGAGTTTTAAAGGGTAAAAATGGCTTTTTTCCTCTCTGCTTCATCAGACTGATAACAGAAGCGGCAGCAAAGCAGTTGCAGGTGCTCTTTATTTTTATCTTTGTGAGGCTGACTTTATCTGAGTCCTTGGAATCTGGTGCTGGTGAGAACTGAAGTGGGGAGATCACATCCCTACTGTCCACCTAGGGCTTTTCAAGGCTGAGAAAGAATGCTTAGAGATTACAAGTTAGGCCACAGATATTTTAATTAAAACAAAACTAAGGGGGTAGTTGTGTTGTGAGTTTTCTTCAAAGGGGAAATTATGTGCTGTGAGTTTATTTCTCTCACTTTCTGTTTGATAGTTTATCTTCCTCTGTTAGATACGTTGTTAATAAGGCCACCATTCATTTATGTCCAACCAGCAATATTCCAAGCTGATGAGGCCTGAAATATTGTGTTTATCTCTATTTTACAGGCATGTAAGCTGAGGCACAGAAAGGTTGACTTATCCCAGATCATATTGCTGTTTAAGTTAGTGGGTGAGCTGAGATTCAAGCCCCAGTCTGTCTAGCTTCAAAATCCTGTCTGGTCATTGGTTAGATGGTAGGCTTCTGACTCAAGTATGATTGCTGTATATGCAACAAAGCTTTCTGGTTTTCCAGGACTTCATGACATATCCTCTAGTCCCAAGAAGGCTGGCCCACATGAGATACTTGATTGATTTTTGTTGATAGACTGACCAACAGACTGACCAGATCGGCTCTCCACCACTTTGTACCTGTACAAAGAATGCCAAGTGAAGGAGCTTCTATATCTACTCAGAAAAGTCATCCTGGAATCATAACATCCCAGCCTAGCCAATGTTGGCTCTCTCTTTGCCAGGGATTTATTTGTCATTGCAGGGGGGCTGTGTTGCCCAGTGAATGCCTTTGTTTTAACTGAGTTTCCTCTGTCACTCATATTCTAAGGTTTGTTAATTCAGAAAATACATCCAACTGAAAAAGAAAGAAAGTATTTGTGCTTTGTCTGGCCCCAGGCCAGGCTGAGTAGTGGGCCAAGTATGGTTTGGGTGCCACTTGCCCCACCCCTCTGGGGGCCCCACATCTTCTGCTGTCACCTGAATGTCAGGCTGCTATCCTGCCTAAGCTCAGAAGAGAATACGGCCTCCAGCCTTCCCACTCCCACCCCTGCCTGACTTCTTCTCTTCCCATCCCCACAGCTGAAAGGAGGAGGGAGCCCGAATGCAAGAACGTTTGAGGTGCTGGGGGAGGGGGTTGGGGAACTGGCTTTGGAGCTAGGTGGGCGGTGGTTGGGTGTTTGTTCAAGTCTGTACTCATGGGAATCTCTGTGAAAAGTTTCAGTTAGTTGGGGCTTTGCCACCCCTTCACCTTTCATCACAGTGCAGAGCCCGCCTGCTGCCCGGTGCTGGAAAGAACTAGCTGAGCTCACGGCCTGCAGCCAGAGCTCTCTGCAGAACTTCTCCCTGAGAAGACTTGGGAGCACTGTCTCAACAAAAGGCAAGATTCCTCTGAATTCTGTAGGAGTTTCTGTCTCTCTTTTAAATTGCTGGTTACTCTGCATTTGCGTCATTGTTTGACCTGTCACAATCACAAATATATTACACTACTAAGAGCTTAGCCTTAACTTGCGCTTTAAGACAATGAAGTTGTCAATTGCAATTTCCACCATGAGAAATTCTTCAAACTGACTGAGCTGAGTCCAAAATCTTGGGGTCAAAAGGGTATGGCCTGAGGGGTAAAATCACCTGGGAGGTGGCTGGACCGGCCCAGCCATTTCCTAAAGGGACCTGGAGCCTGCCAGCCCAGCAGCAGAGAGCAGCGCTAGTTTTTGTGATAGTAGGTGCCACTAAGCGGCTTTGTGCCAAACTGTCAGAACTGGAAAAATATTCTGTGAGACCAGTTCTGCTGCTGAGAGATCAACCCTCGACTGTTCATTTGCACCCCAGGAGGTAGTGCCAAGTTGGCCAATGAGGTGCTAGAGCAAGGCACCACTGGGAAGATCTGTGGAAGGCTGCAAACCTCAGGAAGAATGGAAGGTGACAGGCGCTCAGAGAAGCAATACTCTGGAGGCTGTGGAACTCTCTGATGTATAGCTTGTCTGATTCTAAACACAGCTGCTGTGCAAAAGCTACAATTATTCCCCCCACAGAATCTAATTCCAGCCCCCTTTTCTCTATTCTCTCTCTTCCTCTCTACCCACTTCCTCCTTCTCTTCTGGGCCCAAGGTGTGGGGCCAGAAAGGGAAGGTCTGTCTGGGTGAGCTGACCCCAGGCCCTGGAAGCACTTGGGCACGGCGCCTCACCACTAATCGCTGGGTTTAGCTGTCTTAAACAAGAGGTCCTTTGTCCTCTGTGATTCCTTCTAAGATGATGAAATTACCTTTCAACAGACTTAAACAAAGACAAAAGTTCTCCAGAACTTCATGAGCATTTTAAGAGATTGCAAGAGATATGTCACAAAGTTATTGTCAATTGCCTTTAATGCTATGAGATGCCATTTCCTGACCTAACTATGTGCCAGGAATTGCCACTTACATTATTTCATACAATCATTAGTTAATACATTTGTAAAATAGGTATGATTGTGTTCCTTCATTCCTTCATCACTCATTTAACAAGTCCTCATGAGCCCTCACTGCTTCCAAGCACTGTGTTGACTCTTGGGGATACAGAGAATAAATAAGAAATAGTGCCCAACCTCAAAGAGCTCATAGGTTAGAGGAAGAATCAGAAATGTAACAGGTACAAACATCACAAAGTGAGATATATATATATATATATATATATGCAATATGTATTTTTTAAACTTTTTTATTTTTATTTTATTTATTTATTTTTTTTAGAGACAGGGTCTTGCTCTGTTGCCAGGGCTAGAGTGCTGTGCCATCAGCCTAACTCACAGCAACCTCCAACTCCTGGGCTCAAGCAATCCTTCTGCCTCCGCCTCCCGAGTAGCTGGGACTACAGGCATATGCCACCATGCCCGGCTAATTTTTTCTATGTATTTTTAGCTGTCCAGCTAATTTCTTTCTAATTTTAGTAGAGACAGTGTCTCATTCTTGCTCAGGCTGGTCTCGAACTCCTGGCCTCAAGCAATCCTCCCACCTCAGCTTCCTGAGTAGCTGGGACTACAAGTGCCACCATGCCCGGCTAATTTTTTAAAATTTTTTTGTAGAGGCAGGATTTTGCTCTGTTGCCCAGGCTGGTCTTGAGCTCCTGGCCTCAAGCATTCCTTCTGCCTCAGCCTTCCAAAGTGCTGGGATTATAGGCATGAACCACCGCCTGGCCCAAAGTGTGATGTACACAGATGACAAATGACAGTGGCAAGGATAGTTTTTTTCTGGCACAACAGAAGAGGGGCACCCAATCCAGATTGAAGTATGTGTGTGGAGGAGATGGCCCAGCAGGGTTTTCTGAGGGAGGTGACATCCAACCTGAGCTTTAAATAGCCAGTAGTAATTATTTAGGTATGTTTGGGGGCAATGGGGGATGTGGGGGAGCAGAGTTGCCCTGTTGAGTAGCTGAACTTTATTGAATCTTAAAAGTGAGGGCAGAGGGTGCTGAGGGAGTGGTGAGAGACTGAGAGCTGAGACAGGAGAGACAAGCAGGAGCCAAGTCATAAAAGGGATTTCTCAGATGAAGAAATGAAGTTTCTGCAAGGTTAAATGTGAGCTCAAGGTCATACAACTGCAAGTAAGTACCTGAATCAGGAATGAAAAGTAGATGTGTTGACTCCAGAGCCCCAACTCTCTCCCCTACAGCCTACTGCCTCCGGAATTGTGATAGCCAATTTGGGTTCATATAATCTTTTCACTGCCTTACTAAGCAAGGGCAATCACTGTACGATACAATACAAATCAATACATGAATACAAATCAATACACGAATACAAATCAATACAATTTGTATTCATGTTCCAGTATTTAATTAAAATTTTACACAAAAATTAATTAGACATTTTAGTATTTAATTGCAAGTCTCGAGCAAAAATAAGACAAATAACCAACAATGCACCCTAAATAAGCTGGGTAAATTCAATTTCTGGAAAAATGTATCCTAAGGAAATGTATCCTTAACACAAAAATGTTAAGGTTGTGTGTAAAGACATGTATATTTATCATGCACCTTAGTGCTGTTTGCAATAGATAAAAGGAGAGAACAGCTCACATGTACAAAAAGGTGGCTTCTCATATATAACAATAACTAATGATGATATTCATGATATAACACTAAGTTTTTTGAAAAGTTGGTCATCAAAGAGTATTATTCTATCACATGCATTGAAAATCACCTGGGAAGTTTTACTCTGTGATCCTTAGATTGGCTATCTTTTGATAGGTGACATTTTATTTCTTCTTGCTTTTCTGTTTCTTTTTTCCCCTGATTTTTAAATGAGCATATATTGCTTTTTTAATAAGGCCTAAAAACAATAAAAGAAATTTCATTTTAGAACACAGTATGTGAGGTAAGGCATATGTTAACTAGTGTGATTTAGCCATTCCACAATCTCTATATATTTCCAAACCACATGTTGGATATGATAAATATATATAATTTTTTGTCCATTAAATTATTAAATAAAACTAGATAAAAACAATGTCTGTATAAAGTCCATTTCTTGCATAAGTAAGCAAAATACAGGGTTCCTCTCATAATGTCAGGGCCAGACTTTCCAAGCCGTTCACAGCCACACTATGTGATATATGGAAGTTCCAGGCGCTTGACCCAAAATATCAACCCCATTGTCCATTAACCCACAATTACCACTCAATTCTTTTCCAATCTAAATAGTAATGATAATAGCTAACATATATCAAGGGAATATTTATTATGTGCCAGGCATTTGTCTAAGTATTTTACATATATTCGCTCATTGAAATGCTCCATGAAACAGATGCTATCAACACTCCCATTTGACAGATGAGCAAACTGGAAAGAGAGGTGAAATAACTTGTCTGAAGTCACATAGCAGTAAGTAGTCGAAACAGGATTTGAACGGGGCAGTCTGGGTTAAGAGCCCATGCACTTGATCACTTCATCCACATTATAAGGTTTGTCCTTCAAGAGCCACCAGGGTACCATGGAGTTACCTGGGCATTTCACACCCTAAACAGCTCTTGTGTGTGCTGGGAGTGGTAGTGTAGAAAACATGGTCTGCAGTTGCCGGGAAAACTGATTTGGGCAAAGCAGGAGCTGCAAGAGCTCCTAGGGACAGATGGGACAGATGGACAATGGAAATGGTTCAGAGAAATGGACAAGGTAAGAAAGATATGTGGCATCTGAGAAATTTAAGGCCAAAAGGAAAGGTCATTCTTTGAAGCTTAATGGGTGGGATTATGAGTCCAAAAGGAATCAGTGAGTTCTGTTAATTTTGTGAAGGCAAGGAATCTCTGTTGAATAGTTAGTGCTTAACCTGAAACATACTAGATGCTCAAAAAATATCTGTTGAATCAACGAAAGAATGAATTCTGTTCTTGCTCTCAACTGCCAGGCAGCTAATCCCTTGCTCCAATGAGTTACCTGATAAAATATTGGTTAGCTGATAAAACATTCTAGGAAGTCAAGTCTTAATTCAGGAGGGATGTGGCACAAACATTTCATGTATTGCAGTAACATATTTTTCCCAGACCAGCCCTGCATGCATATAAAACTGTGTGATCACAGTAAGCCCTCACTGACTGTTTGAAACTGGGTTGCCAGAAATGCCCTACCTCTGGCTCCCTCACAGTACAACAAAGGAGAGATCATCTCTACCAATAATCTACAAAGGCTCCTCAAGTCTCTCTGTGGAAGCCACTGTGAAACATGTTTGTTGGTTCCTGCATTTGGAGGAATGTAGATTGGAGCCTCTCAAGTTAGGAAAGGCAAATGTCAAATTCAACATTCAGAAGAGAGGAATATCTTTGGTTTTGGTTTATAAATAGCAATGAGTCAGCTTAACCAGATCCTTCTGCACAAATAATTCCACCTGAGCAATTAAAGGAGAAAGGTATTGGAAAAGCTTGCATTGGGAGTTTGCAACTAATTTTAAGACACAAAGATTAGTATCTCTTGGGACTCGGTTTCCCACTAAAGATTGCTAATAAATTACAAATCCTACCACTACCTCCTTCCCAGGTTCCCTCCCCACAATTCTACAGTTTGCAAGTTAAACCATGCTTTCTCTTTCTTTCTTGTACATTAGAATTTTAGATGTGTAGGATTTAAAAGAAGTACACGAATTAAAAATGTTCTGGGGTTGGCTGTGCTTGTACCTGGGTACAGTTAGAGAGTTCCAGATGACTGTTTTTAAGTTATGTTGCACACCCTAAAAATATAGCTGCCATATTGAAATAGCCTTGAGGAGGGTGGATGGCAGAGGTCACCAAATCTGGGGCCAGCCCCGGACAAAGTCAGACAGAGAAGAATCTGTAACCGCTAGGCTTTGGGTTATAGAGTCCAGGTCACTCAAAGGCTCACATGTATGAGTTAGCACTCAGGACTTGGATGACTACATGCCTGTGTAGGCTAAAAGGAAAGGGACAGAAAGCCACAAGCAGGCCCAGGAGTTCAGTTATACTGCTGAGCCGTGGGTTCAGCAAATCTTTGTGAATCACCTACTGTGTGCATAACATATGTGGCAATCAGTCAAGAGGAGAGCAGACTAAAGTGGAATGTAACCAGCTGCCACTGTGGGTCCAAGTCAGTACTAAGCAGCAGGAACCCAAGTGAAGAGACTAGGTGAACAAGGGTTAGAACTCAGGCAGATGTCTGGGTAGGAAAAGAGGAGTGAAATAGCAGGTCCTAAGTGACTGCTGCAAGAGTGGAGCTTGGCAAGAGGCCAAGTCGACTCTGAGGCAGGGGCCCCTTAAAGGCTTTCTGCTCCAGGGCAGAACTGGTCCTTTAGTCTACAGGTATTGACAAACAAGCGCACCTGGCTAACACGAGGGTATTGAAAGGGTAGAGAATGAGACAACTCGAGACAGGGAGATTAGCTTGAGTGATAGCTCACATGACCTCTCATTTTGCTAATCAGCTAGAAGCCCTCACAAGTTGGTTTTTTTTTTTAATTTAAATTTTCACATCCAGCTTCAATAAACAATAGAACCTAAGTTCATTATAAATAGATTAGAAAATTCTAGGAAGCAAAATGAGGAAAATAAAATTCAAGTAGAATCTCATCACCCAGATTTTAACATTTTGGTGTATATTTTCTACATTGAAATACTTTCTCATGGATCCCTAAGCTGCACACGTGCCTCCCTGTTCCACTTGGTTTGGAATAGTTTCCCGAATATATTCAAAAAGATTTTATGTTCCGTCAACACAGATTCTCCACGGTAGCCCTAAGACTTTGGATTTCGTGGCCTCTTACTAAGTAGATGTTTTAAAAGGCATTATTCCTTAATGACTTCTTTATAGGGTTTCTGTGAATTCACAACCTGTCAGAGCAGCATGGCTTCCGGCCTGTCCACAGCCCTGCTGAGCAACATAGCACTCTTTCTAAATGGAGTAAAGCTGATTTTAGGAAAGAAGACATAGGAATCGGGTACAAGTGGGGAAAGGGGGACAAAAGTAGAAAGAGAGACATTAAAGTAATAATAAGCAGAAAGACAGAAAAACGAGTCACAATACAGTCCAAATGTGAGAAGAGATAAGAAAGTCAGGTAAAAACAGTGAAGATGAAAGGAAGGAGTGAATCACAAGAACAAGTTTTAGTTGTTTACCTCTTTCTTATCCTTCATACACCTAGATATTAGATTTCTCCTTACATTTAAGGACAGCCTGGTATAATAAAATGAGTGTATTACTGGAAGCCAGAAGACCTGGGTTCCTTTCCCAGGGCTGCTATTAACCTGCTTAAAGACCCTAGGCAAGTCTCTTGCCTGCTCTGGATCTAAATCTCCCCACTTGTAAAATGAGGGGCTTGGAGTACATGATATCAATGATCCCTGTTGTGTCCTGAGTGTCTCATATTGCTAGATATATACAGAATCAATTTCAAGTTTAAAAGAGAACTCCATCTACCATTTAGAATCTGGTCGTGCATTGTGCATACCACATAGATTTAGTCCTAAAACATTACGTGGAAACAAACAATTATAATTGTTTTAATTACCCAGAGTAGCTAGTAATTTCTACAAGACTTGGGAGCACTGTCTTGAGAATGCTATTATTACACTGTCACTTTTCAACAGTCTTTCCAATATAGGCATGATAATTTCAGTGTCCCAGGAGTGGGGGCAAATTTGCTGTTAGGATGGAAATCTTGCAGGTTTTTTCTTTTCTTTTTTTTCCTTAGCATGAAGGGTAACTCTGAGCAGTGTGTCTCTTAGACTCCATCCAGCTACTCCAGCAAAGACTGTGAGTCAGATGCAACCTGTCCAAGTCATTGCCAGGCCTGCATGAGGCCTCAGGTAATGACACATTATCATTCCCTTGTAGCTTTGAAAAAGTGTCTGCCAGAAAGTATCACCTATCAGATACTGGACTAGCTATGTGATCCCAGAGTTCTCTTCCGAACTTGGTTTCATCAGTGTCAATATGGCCGTGGGTATAGGGGGTGGTGGTCAGGCAGCTGCTCAGTTTGATTCTCCAGGACCCCCCAGGCCAGTCACGTGGGCCGGAAATCTTTCTGGGCAGTTAATCCTAAGCAACTTTAAGCCTTCCATCTTTCACACATGCAACACTTTGAACTGCTTTATGTTTTCAGAAATAAAATAAAAACCAATTGTAATTTGGTGTGAATTTCACACGTACACAAGCCATCTATAAGGGTTGTTCTCTCTGCTTGGCCCCACCAGGAAATCTTTAGTACCCAGTTAAACTGTGCTTCCCTCCAGGGTTTATTGCTGAGTCCTCTGAGCTCTGGGGAAAGGGCCTCAGCTGACTTCCTACTTATTCTTTGTTCTTTGATGTGTCTAACTGCACCTTGCTCTCCACCAGATGCTAAAAGACTAGACTGCCTGCAGAGAGAGCTCCAGTTTAGAATGAACTGCTGCTACCTGGCAATTAGCCTCTCATTGCTCTTAGCAGTTCTCTTTTTACCAGGAGCTAAACCCCCAGAAGGGTTATGGTTTGGCCAATGAATTTCTTCTGCCCTGCCCTGAAGGAGCTCTCTTGCCCAGTTCCCTGGGTGGTTTACTGAGTGCAAACTTACTTTCAAAAGTATATTCCTATTTTTTATTTCTTAGAAAATAGGTTGCATCCAATTATATTGGCAAATGTGTAAGATGCATGCCCTTTTTTCAGTGTCAGAATATTTGCATTTTTAAGGAAAAGTAAAACAGTCTTTAAAAAGGAGCCATTCCAGGGTTTAATCTCCAAGAAGTTTTGAGGTTCCTGGATGTAGCCTGTGGAAGATAGGAAAGGAGAAAGGCTTACTTTCAGAGGAGCCCAAGCTCTCTGTAAATAAGGAGTGTGCCTATTGATGTTTATAAACAGAGGGCTTGATTGAAGTGAAGAAGTGTAGTTCAAGATGCAGAACAAGATTTCACTACATGGCTGAACGTAAATCAGCATCACTGAAAACATGCTTAAGGTGGAACTGCAGCAAATGTTACCAAAATGCAGAAAGATCTCCAGACTTCCCATTCAGCTTAACACAAGTCTGATCCTCTGTAGAGTGCCCTGCTTGGTTCTAGTTTCCAAAACATTATTTAGAGTTCAGGATTTGAAGAGCAAATGAGAGACGGAAATTAGCCAGAAGAAACTAGTTCACAGTGGTCCCCACAAGGATGCTGAGTGACAGCGTGCTTATACTACTATGGATGGAACTGATTCTGGGCCAGTGCCAGAGTGGGGTGACTGGAGTAAATTGCACAAGGGATAATACATGGTACACCAGGAAGCTCTGAGTTTCACCCTAAAAGACCAGGAAGAAAATGCCAGGTGGGCGACTTCAAAAGGAAATAGTGAGCACATCAGAGGTGAGGTGTCAAAAGGATATTTTATAACTTTCTGACAGCAGAGAGCTTTTGCTATAACAAGCTGTGATTTTTCTTTTCAGACCTGTGCAAAAGGTAGGGAGTGTTGAAGGAAGGGCTCAAATATGTGCACACGTCAGTGAGGAGTGTTCTGAGCATCCCCACTCTTAGATAGGTCGGTGTGGGAAGAAATCAGCAACAAGGGGTGGGTGGGGAGCAAGTGAGGCGAGCTGCTTGGGTAGCCCCTGGCTGTACATGTGGTCTGTGGGCCAACTGGTAAGGAAACAATGCCAGGGATGAACAAAGTGGTACATAAAGGTGAATAAAAGACTGCAAAATGTAACCAAAGCTCAGCCATGGTGCATGCAATTTCTTATCCTGGCGGGAAGCAAAAAGGGAGCAAGCCTCCAAGGCCTCCAAAGAGAAGACCAGGAATCTCCAGGTCTCTCCCTCTGTCTTACCTCCCCGAGCCCAATTGCACCTACTGTGGAGACATGTCTCACATCCTACCTTTGCTGTTTTCACTACCACTGCCGTAGTCCAGGCTCCCATATTCTCTCACCTGAACTCCTGCAGCAGCCCCTACTCGGCTGCCTGGCACCTCTGCCACCCATCCCTTCCATCCTTGCTCCTCAAAGTGTAATTCACAGTCCACAGTATGAGTATTATGGGGGAGCTTGTTAGAAATGCAGATTATCAGGCCTTTCCTCACACCTATTGAATCTAGACCTGCATTTTTACAATCCCCAGGTGATTCATGTGCACTTTACAGTTTGGGAAGTGGTGCCCTAACTAATTCTAGGCTGGTATTTCTAAAACACAACTCTGACCACATCAATTCCCTGCTTAAAATCATTCATCTCTTCCCACCTTCACCGTGCACTCCACCCCCAGGCTCATGGTTTCCCATGTCACAAGATGCCCTCCTTGGTATGACTCCTATCCACTTTTCTAGCCCATGTATCTCACTTTCTCCTTTAGCAACACCAAACTGTTTGCAGTTTCATTGTTCACACCAGGTTTTCTAATCTCTTCTGCCTCTGACACCTTTCTCCATTCCTTCTCTTCATCTGGCTAACCTCAACTCTTGCTTCATGCCTCAAATTAGGTGTCCCCTCTCTTAGGAATCCCCTTACCCATCTTTTTGGGCTAGATGCCCATCAGATGTGACCTCATATTGTCCCCTGCATACATACCTCCACAAGGACACTTAGCCCAAACTACTATGATTAACCATTGATGTGCCTGCCTTGTCTGCCAGCCTATGTGTTCCTTGGTGGTAATCCTTATGTCTTGTTCATTTCAGTTCATCTCATCCCTGGAGCCTAGGAAAGTACCAGGCACAGAGCAGGTGCTCTCAATAATGTGCGCTGAATTGAAGGGATGGTGGAAAGGGTCATAAAAGGGTAAAGGCAAATACAGAAGGCAAAGGCAAGCACATCAAAATTAAGCCCAGAGTCTGGGCAGATGAAAATTACAAACAGGAAAACAAAAAGAGCTCAAAAAAAGAGAATAATGAATGGAGTGGAAAACATGCTAAAGGAGAGATGATGGGCTGGCTTTTGAAGTATTTATTAAGAAGAAGTTTAAAACTGATGAAGCAGTTGTCTGTCCCTGTTTTTTTGTGTGACTGTTATGGCTGAGCCTTACCTATGAAAATGTGAAATCAGAGGGTTAAAATGATCAAAAGGTAATTCATTCACTTGCCACAGGATCAGAAGTCACTGGTTTCTGTGAGAGGAAACCAATAGTCATGTGTGTGATCCTCAATATTGCAGATCTTGAATATTCAAAGAAATACTGCCCTTGTCAAAACAGACCCCTTGGATGGTCCAAGTGCTAATAGCTAGGTGATCATGCACCAGGATTTGTCCAAGACAGGCCTGCTTTATACCTGTTGTGACAATATAATTATTTCTAGTGCCCTCATTGCCCTCAAAAGTGTCTGGGTTTGGTCAATAAATTATATGGTCACCCTACAAATAGTTAACACTTTTTGAGCTCTACTCATGGGTCAGACACTGTGTAAAACACTTTACATGAATATTCTCATTTGATGCTCACTATGATTCTTTTCAAAATTGAGATCTAATACACATACCAGCAAATTCATCCTTTCAAAGTGTATAATTCAGTAGTTTTCATCATATTCATTATGTTATGCAACCATCACAACCATCTAATTCCAGAATATTTTCATCACCACCCCCCCAAAGAAATCCCATACTAATTAGCAGTCACTCCCCATTTCCCCCTCTTCACCCAGCCCCTGGCAACCACTGATTTGCTTTCTGCCTCTATGGATTTGCCTATTCTGGATATTTCATATAAATGGAATCATATAGTATATGACTTTTTGTGTCTGACTTCTGGCAATCTTATTTTGCAATTGAGGAAACTGAGGCTCAGAGAGGTTAAGTAGCCTGCTCACAATCACCCTTTTAGTGGGTAGGGGAGTCAGGACCAGACCCAGGTGTGTCTGGCTCCAGAGCCCACATTCTTAGCCCTCATGATGGGCCGCCTCCTCATGTTTATTACAGGTGCTCAGCACATTCTTGGAACTCCTCTTTGGCCTTCTGTAACTGGGAGCATTCTTTCCAAAATGCCTCACAAATCTTCATTATTTAACAGAGGATTTAGTGTTGGAGAAGAGCCAAAAGTCATAATGAGCAAATATGGTAACTAAAGAGGACCATCAAGCTGGGTCATTGCTGTGGCCTGACTTGTGTCCTCCCAAAATTCATATGTGGAAGCTCTAACCGCCAAAGCGACTATATTTAGAGATAGAACTTTTAGTATGTAATTAAGGTAAAATGAGGTCATAAGGGTGGGGTCCCTGTCCGATAGCATTGGTGGCCTCATTAGAAGAGGAAGAGAGATCTCTCTTTCTCTCTGTTTCTCCGCCAAGTAAAAACATAATAAGAAAGTGGCCATCTACAAGCCAGAAAGAGAGCCCTTACCAGAACTCAATCATGCTGGCGCCCTCATCTCAGATTCCTAGCCTGATAACTGTGAGAAAGTTCATTTCTATTGTTTGAGCCACTCAGTCTATGGTATTTTGTTATGGAATTTCGAGCTAAGATAGTTATCTTTTGGGATAAAAAATGAGGCATAACCATAAAGTCAGGAGAGTGAGTGATTATCATCTGTGACTTTGAGAACTATTTTCTGAAGGGAACATAAGAAATATTTTGAATGCCAGAATCAGCACTGGAAACAGGAGAAGCATCTATAATACACTTAGTATGATACTATGCTTTTCACTTTTATAATATTTATTGCAGATATCTGGAAAATGTAACAAGTATAAGGAAAAAGTAAGAATAACCTATTCTGCTATTATTAATGATATGCTATGCTTCATTCCAATGTATCCTTTTTTGAAACCTTAATTATATAGTATATAGGGATTTTTTGTAGTTTTTTAAAAGTCAATCAAGACACGGAAACATTAGAATCTCTTTTTTCTAATGTTGTCAAAAGTGGCTGTTGATCAGTTAATTGATAAAATTTGCTAAAGCAGACTCATAATAAATCATATACATATAACACACAAACACTATAAACTTTTTATTTTAACATAAAACATACATGTTTATATTCATATGCCAAACTTTTGATGTAGGGCCAAGGCCCTTTTTTTGAGTATGGACTTCTGATTGTGTTCTTTTTTTGTCTTTCTTTTATAAACCAAGCCCATAATGTATCACCTATGATTTTCAATATTGGTTTTTTAACATGGAACAAGAATGTAGGTGCTTGCAAAGCAGCTTGGAGTACAGAATCCTTCTAGATTTTGATGTCTTTTCTCCCCCAATCTTTTACTGCTATCATATCCAAAACTAATTTGACAGCACATTTTTGGGGATTTCCCCTTATTGCATCTTTACAAAGTAATTAACTTAATTTTCATGGAAACAACTCTTGCCTTTAGTGCTCATATTAATTTTTATATACAATTTAATTAAATTGTATAATTATAATAACAAGTAAAGCTGTCAAAAATACGTTCAAGAAAATTATTAGTAAGCATGGGACTCAATCAGTTGCTGTCAAAGTGTATAATTGTATTAGAGTAGCCTACTAGCCATGAGATTTCATCACGCCATGGACATCTGCCAATGTTTTAAAATGAAAATGGAAAGCATTATCTGTGCGTTGTTCAGTGCAAGTTGGTTAAGAAAGTTTCCACTGTCCTTTCTCATTAAAAAAAAAATTTAGACATGTACAGAGTAAAAAGTTAAAGTCCCCTTTATTCTATCTGCTTTCCAGGGATAAAGCTGTTAACAGTTTGATGTATATCCTTCCAGACTCATTTCTATGCATTTATCTATACATGTGCATTGCTGAAGTCATATAATGTGCCGGGCACAGTACTAAGACTTTGATGTGAATTCTTATTTAATCCTCACAACAACCCTATAAGATAATACCACTATCATCTCCATTTTACAGATGAATAAACTGAGGCTCAGAAAGGTTCAGTCGTTTGCCCAAGGTCACATAGTGACTAATTTGTTCTTCCTCCTGAAAAGACTATCAAATTAATGTGCGTGAATCAAGTTAAATGTTTGAGTCCATTTACTTATTTATTCAGCAAATATTTATTGAATGTCCACCCTTTGCCAGGCACTGTGCTTAATGCCAAGTATTCAAACACATGATTTCCATCTTTAGGTACCTGGAAAAGGTAGATCAATTTGTGAGCTAAATGATTTGCCCTATTCATCCAGTTAGTAAGTGAGTAGAACAAGATTATAATCTAGGTTTATTTTAACAAATTGCTATATGACAGCTCCAGCTGCATAGAAACTTTAGTAGATTGGTTTTTAGAGGTAGCCATTTTGAATATTATTGTTCCCATGAGAAGATGAGTTTGGAGCCCCCAGGAATCAGTGTCCAACGGTTACAACACAGTAAATTGGAGATTATAAATACGAGTTCTCAGATGTTTGTTTAAAATAATATATATAATATATATGTGTATATATGACATATATACACATACATATATATTTAAAAGGCAGACACTGCCCTACTGTAATCCAATGGAGATGAGGACAAGACCGGATTCAGGACTGGACTTTCAATTCCTGGAGTGGGAGGACTGACTGGTGGTAATGAATTTAGATTCCCTAAAGAGCTTGATGAGAATGTTGAAAAGTGCCAGCTTAAACAAAAGCAAGTAAGCAATTGTACAGAGAATCAGAAGTCCAGAAAAGAGAAAATACGAATGTTGTACACAAGGAGATATGAGAAAGATAATCATAACATCAAAATTGAGGAATTGGATCATAATGATAGAAAAAAATTAAAGGCTGCATGTTGAGACAGAACCAAGACCTTACCTATTATGCAACACATTCCACAAGGCTGGCCAATTTCAACGTACACTATGGACGACTGGAGGGAAATGCCTCTCCTGGAGATGGGGGTAGAGAGCTGGAGCCAAGTGAGCGCCTGACCTCCAAACGCATAAATGCCAAAGGCTTTTTAGAGCCAGTTGGCAATGCTTACACAAGAATGGGCGAATCAGGGAATTATTCATATAAACACAGTATGGGATCTTACAGAAGAGAGCAAAAAGAAACCTAAATTTTGAAACTTTTAAAAAAAGACTATATATTCTTTGTGACTGCAGAAACATTTAAATATACAAACACATGGAATGTGACAGCATTGGTAGGGAGGATTAAGTGCCCCAATGGAAAATAAGAATAAAAAATGAAGAGGAAAAAGGAAAATCTTGAGCTTCTTAAATTGTTTGCAAAGAAACTGGAGTCCATGACGGAATTTGGTCCTCGTGACTGAAATGTTTCTTTGGTGTTGGAAAAAGTATTGCTGTCATTTCTCTTTAGAAATTCTTTTTTTTTTTCATAATAAAAATCCTGTGGCAGCTCCTTGTCTGGAGGACTTTAAAAATAGGAGCGATTTCATCTGTCTGGAATGGTCTGTGTCAGCACTTGCCCTAGGCAAGGTTGCCACATAGGCAAAAACATCGCCCCCTCCCTAACATGCCCCCCTCCCTCCCCCCATTTCCTTGGCATCCCCCAGCCCCTGGGGCTGACCCCCTTTTCCTGGACCCCACCTCCAAGGTGATCTCCCACATCAAATCAAATCCCCTCTCCCTCAGTACAGCAGCTCTCTCTCCAGGTGCTAGGGATGCAATAGGTTTCATCCTTTGAGCCCTGTTTGCATTTAAAAATAGGACCCGGATTAACCCAAATGAATCTTGAGTTGGTGGAGCTCTGGTCAGTGTAACCAAGTGGAGAGTCTAGGGGGAGAGGGGCGTATTTTTGGTCGGTGGGGGAAGGGGACGAGGTAGGCCGCCTTCCTGGAAGCTATTAAATCCCAGATGTGGGCTCTGTTCAGTGTGGTACTGCCTTGAGGGAGAGGGGGTGGTGGTGGATGGACTCTCTGACCTCTCAAGGTTGCTGTTAATTCTATGGGTCGGTGATTTCCAACTACATTTCCCCGCGCCGGGCTTCCTTTGCAGCGCACTATAGGCACCGCGTGACTCGGCTTTAACTAGGGGTTTTCGGCAGCGTGTTTCCGTGCCCATCAGCCAGGGCTCAATTTTCCCATCACAGTTCTCCCTGCAGCAGCAACCCTCGGGTTCAGCAATGGTGGAGGCTGAAGATCAGCGCCAGCCATACTCAGCTCAAAAGGGTTTTCACAGAGAGCTCTTCAAAGCTGTTGTTCTCCGAGAAAGCACGAGAAAGAGACTGTTTGGGCTCACAGTGTGTGTGGGCTCCATGCAGAAAAATAATGTGTGTGGCTTTATGTGAACGGAGTATGCTGTATGCAGATTTATTTGGTGGGCAAAGCTGCAAAATGAAATCTGCTCAAGGGGTTCCTATAATCCTTTGGTCAATTTCACGTCGGATCGACACACATTCAAGAGCCCCCACTGTGTACCAGGCTCTGAGTTAGACCTGCTGAGTAACAAGAAAAACAAAGCAAAAGTCCCTGCTATGGAGGAATTCAGTCTAATGGGGAAGATAGACATCCAGGGTAAGAAGTGCCATGTTTGAGGTAAGCGAGGGTGTTTGGGGCATCGGGGCCTGCCCTAGGCTCAGCCTGCAGCTGATAAAGATCGGAGAAAGCGCCCCCGGGGAGATGACATCTGAGCTGAGTAGAAGTAAGCCAAACCAAAGAAAGGTGGGAAAAGCGGTTGGTGGAGAAGGAATGACACGAGCAGAGGCATGAAGGCAGGAAACGACTGGACATGATGGGGAACTACGAACAGTCAGCAGCTCTTAGGAAAAGTGTCAGGGTGGGAGGGGCATGAGATGAGGCTGGAGGAGGGGCAGGAAGGGCCGCTTGAGGGGGAGAGGGTTCAGCTTCCCATGCTAAGGAGTACGGGCTTTATCCTTAGGGGAGCCACTGAAGGATTTTAAGCAGGGAGTAGTAGGGTCAGATTTACATCTTGATTAAACTATCTGTCAATTTTTTTAAAAAAAAAATCATTCAAATTGCCTGTGGGAAGAATTGATTGAAGTATTCTATTGAAAGGGTAAATTTGCAGATCTAGACACAGTTAAGTACAAGGCTCTCTTTTTACAAAAGGGTTTGTCATTAGACTCAGGGTTTTTTTAAGGAATGTCCCTAAAACAATCTACAGAAAGATATGTGGATCTATCTATAAAGCTCAACATCATTTAGGAGGATGCAGGTCCTCTAAACGGTGCTTAAAGAGAACAGGGCTTGAAGAGAGTCTCGTTACCTCTACCCTTTATTCCACACTGCAGTAGCAATATCAGGTTAGGAACACAAACTGTGCTATATGATCTCTTTGTTTTGTTTAGCAAAAGTCATCTGGAAGGGCACTGTTTAACCTGAGTTGCAGCCATCTAAATCTTGCTGAAAAGGAATATTTTGGATTAGAATTCTGCAGCCATTCTGGAAATAATGTAAGTTGGTTTCATTAAAGGGTTCTTTGTGTCTAAAAATTGCTTCTAAATGCAATTTGTAGCTAGGTATGTGGGTTCAAATCCCCAATTGAAAAATAAAAAATCATTACACCCTTACAAAATGATTGAATTTAAAAACTATTTTTCTTCCTCTCTCATTCATTAAAACTCACCTCAGTTTGCCAAACACAAACACTGCCACCCCATGCTTCTGTTTTGTCACTCTGTGAACAGCTATCCATGCTTTATCTATTTTGACTTTCTAAAGGCTGTACCTCAACCCCCAGAATTAAGATTCCTGACCTTAGCAATGAATATTCAGGGGAATTTCCTTTCTCCTCTCTCAGGTCTTAACATTCACAATATTCTCCCGCTGTGTCCTGCCTTGGCATATATGTAATCTAGCATCTTCCCAGAAAGGTTCATTATGTCTATTAAGCTGGCATTTGGGGACTGTAGGATTCAAATGGGGAGCCAAATGCCTTCATTAGTCTTTATAGCAACTAATGAGCCATGTATGTGACACCTCTGTCATCCTACTAAGGCAGGAGAGCAGTGATTCAAATGTCAACAAAAAAGAGTTTATAGATCAACAATGTTCACTGTCGCTGGGAAAATATAAGGGGGCAGATTGAGTGTGATGAAGGTACACCCTATCTTTGACACTGCTGTTTGTTTCTAACTATCTTTAAAAGTCTAAACAGTCCTGGTATTTGTTTATTTCATGTTGACTTTTGTTACTAAAAAGGAAAAAAAATCTCCACTCAGTGCCATGTTCTACCAATTTTTTCATTAATGTTATTACAGGTTTGGTTGGAACTTCTGAAGCCCATAACAAAGCAAGTAAAAAGTAAGTATGGAAAATCATTTAAGGAATATAGTTCCCAGTTAGAACTTGAAAAATATCTCTGCAACACTACACAGTTCCTCACATTAATGTAAGGGGAGAGAAGGGCTTTGATATATGATATCAATCCTTCATACATCCAGTAAATTTAGCAATTTAGAAAATTGTTTTAATTTTGCCTGAGCTGAAGGGAATCATGCTGCTGGCTCTTTGAGTAAATCTGAAGAACCCTGGTAATTACAGCACTCTGTGGATTGGCTCGGGGAATATATCTCATGCTCTGGCACTGCAAATCTTTGAGCATCCTTGATGTCAATCTGCAATGCCATTCACCTTCTGCCTGAAAATCCTTGAGTTTTATCCCATTACAAGCATTATCCATTCGCTTCAGTTCACATTGGAGTGCCTAATATGCATGACATAGTTTCTGCCTATATTTCACAATCTAATGTGGTGGCTCTCAAATTTCAGTGTGCATTAGGATCACCTGGGTTTCTTGTTAAAATGCAGATTCCTGGGCCCCATTCCTGGGTTAGGGGGCCAACAATCTGCATGATTAACAGATTCTGCACGTGTTTCTGAGGCAGAAGATTTCCAGCAATACTTTGGGAAACACTGTTTTACTGCCACTTTTACTGGTTCCTCTTCTACTACCTGCTCTTTACATGTTAGTGCTTCCCACAGTCCTGCATGTTCCCACTGTGTAACTGTCATCTGTCATATTATTCCAACAGCTTCTGAACCAATTCCCCCTAATCTATCATCTACACCACTCCCAGAGGGATCTATTGAAAATACAAACCTAACCATATCACTTTCCTGCCTTAAAATACTTCCACGACTCCCTATTGCCTTTAGAGTAGTAAAGTTCAAACTCATTATCATGATACAGAAAGCACTGGACTCTGATTACCTTTCTAGCCTTGCCCCGCCACTAACCACTTTGTATTCCCACCTCAGTTTTTTTTTCTTTTTTTGAGACAGAGTCTCACATTGTCCCCTGGGCTACAGTCCAGTGGCCTCATCACAGCTCACTGCAACCTTGAACTCCTGGACTCAGGCGATCCTCCTGCCTCAGCATCATGAGTAGCTGGGATTACAGTTTCATGCCACCATGCCCGACTAATTTTTCTATTTTTTGGTAGAGATGGGGGTCTCATCCTTGCTCAGGCTGGTCTTGAACTCCTGACTTCAAGTGATCCTCCCTCCTTGGCCTCTCAGAGTGCTAGGATTATAGGTGTAAACCACCTCACTCCACTTCCCACCTCAGTTGATATTGACAAAACTGATCTTAAGTATAGGTTTCACAGATAAAATACAGAATGCCCAATTAAATTGGAATTTCAGATAAATAAAGAATAACTTTCTTGTACAGGTATGTCCCATGTAATTGTTGTTTATTTGAAATTCAAATTGAACTGGGAGTCCTGCAGTTTTTATTCGTTAAATCTGGCAGCACTACTCAGATGTCAGCTCCTCTGAGAAGTCTTCCTTGACGTCCTACAAACTCTTTTCTCCCTCTTGTGCTTCCTCAGTACTCGGTGTTTAAGGCATTTTGTGGTGTTGCAATTGTCTGTCCTCGATGTCTGTTTCTTCTACCAGACGGTGAGCTCTTCGTTGTCATTTTATTCCCAGTCCTGCCTAGTATAATATAATGCTTGGCATATAATAGGCACCCAACAAATATTTACTGAATGAATGGAGCTAATGCTGCATGTATGTGTTTACTTTTGATGTAAAGAGTTTCTTATTTTCAAATGCAGTTAGTTGTGAAGATGAGTAGATTGGTTTTCTTAATGTATGTTTTAAGATAGCTGGATAGAGGCATCAGTCCATACTACTTCTAGTTCTTTTTATGAGATCCTTAGGCTAGATGATATTCACCTGC
>VBSM01002707.1:2417036-2452655 GCA_008086735.1 Cheirogaleus medius
TCCTGCCTTGGCCTCCCAGAGTGCTAGGATTACAGGCGTGAGCCATCGCACCCGCCCCATGAAGTGCATTTTCTATCAGGTTTGCACTGTTTTATAAGCCAACTCGTGCTGACACATTCTGAAATCTACCACGTGTTTCTTTATAGGGAAATACAAAGATCAATACTTTCAACTGGGCTAAAATCCGCAAGTTGAGTTTTAAGAGAAAGCAT
This sequence comes from Cheirogaleus medius, assembly GCA_008086735.1. Classification (NCBI taxonomy): domain Eukaryota; kingdom Metazoa; phylum Chordata; class Mammalia; order Primates; family Cheirogaleidae; genus Cheirogaleus; species Cheirogaleus medius. Next base: position 2,417,249 of record VBSM01002707.1, read on the forward strand.
TTTCTTATCAAACTCCATGCCAACATCTTGGTAAGTAGCTTTCTAATAAATATATATATATATACATATGTGTATATATATATATATATATATTACTTTCTGTTCACTTAGAATTTTAGGGTTGTTTCTATAAATGGTTTAAATACAAGTGGTGAAAGCTGGCTGGCCCTGAGGGGCAATGTGCCTTTTCTTGTGCCTCTACAGAAATCAACCAGAGCTTTAGTCCCATTTTTACTAAAGGTAAAACACTGAGAAATCTGATTGGCAGTTCAGAATGAATAAAGTAATAGGAAAATGGGGTAGCTGGGCTAAAAGGCAAGTCTTCATGGAAACTAGGGATTTAATGAGTCAAATGAGAGTGACCAGATCCAGGACTAAGGACATATTCATTTGATGTTATCTATTACATTTTACAAAGTATCTTCAACACTTTCCTTAAGCAAAAATTATTGAATATCTACCATATGCCAAAGCCAAGCAGGATGTGGGAGGGGGTATACATGTAAGCAAAAGAAGCAATTATTGTGCAAAACTGCATTGTACAGATGAGACGTTGGTGCTAGAAACGGTGTTCTTTTATGACCATACAAAAATGAAAAATGTGTATTAACTAATTGTTGACCTACTGAAGATCCAGCAGTTTGGGCTTCATTCTCTGGATCTTGGCCTTATATAAAAGTGTTCACTTGAGCAGTTCAGGAGACTGGCTCCAATGTGAAGCTCACGGAGAGTCCCAGGGGTTGCATACTGGAACCTGGAAAGGAACAAGAAAAGGGGAGTCAGTGTAGTGGGTTGACAGGGCTGCTGAAAACAAGGCTGCAAGCATGCCGTGTCGCCTTGGGCCTATGGGGGTATGTAGGGAGTCAGAGAATGGGGAAAACTTGAACTTTGGGTATGGAAGACCAAGCTCCACTAGGACATATTAGAATAAGCTAAGTGAGCAATATAGAACATCGTAGAACAAAACAGCATATAGAGGAAGTGTTTCTAGCTGGTATATTAAAAAGACTCATGTGCATGTAATCATCCTATAAACCCTTCCATCTGTAAGGAAATCTCCTCCTCCCTCCCCTTTCCTGTTGGGCATTTATAACTTCTTTTCACCTTGAAAAGATGCCCTTTGAAGTTCATTTTGACCTAATTTACAACTTCATAAAAATGTTCCTGGCAGAGATGAGGGAGTGAGAAAGCATTTAAGGTGAGGGGAGTGTGCAAAGCAAGATTTGCTTCTTAGAGAAGGCTCTGTTTGTGAGCAGTGGCCCTGTCTGTTCCTCGGAAGGTTGCCAATCATTAGGTTTCAGTAGGTGTGAAGCCTACAGGGAGCCAAGTGGAAAATCAGAAGCTGCATGGGCTGCTGGACCGATAGTTTGGAAGGGTTGGGATTTGAAGGTCTTTGATATTCCTGAAGGATGTTTTGCTTCATGGAAATTGGTTTATACAGGTGCTGTGCAAGGACACCTTGGAGTTCACCATGGCCAGCCGAGATGCCTGCAAGGCTTTCTGGAAGACTTGTGTGGAGTACCATGCTTTCTTTAGGCTTTCTGAAGAGCCCAAATCAAAGCCTAAAACCCTACTCTGCAGCAAGGGCTCAAGTTTCCGCTACAGGTAATTAAATATAGCACACAGGCAAACTACGCACATTGCTTCTTTTCAATAACATGGGATGCATAGGAGTTGTTCCAACTCTGGAAGCCATAAATAATCCAAATCAGTCACTTCAAAGATTATACCCTTTACTGTTCATTCTCTGTGTGACACATTAAGTCAATGTTTCCTAATTTGGAGGCAGGGGGAGGGGACACCCTACCTAAGGTGGGATCAGAATTTCAGCAAGGGTCAGGGGGACATATGTAGTTTGAGAATATATGTTCAATAAGCCTATTTTTTCCCCATATATCCAACTTATATGCAAGCCATGGAAAGGAAAGCTCAACAGCATCCTTTTGGTATTAAAAGATAGAATGAGAAAGCACTGGAGGGTATAAGGGATTAAAAAGATTGAGCAATATGGCGCTGGAGGCTCCTCACTGCAGGTCACACCTTGGAGGAATAGAAGCGAGGTTGAATTAAGATCTTGTTTTTACTTGAACACACCAGCCTAGGAATTTTTTGGAAGAACTTTTCAAAACTCTTAGGTAAAGGTAAAACATGTGGATCGAATGCTTCCACATAAAGGATTTTTCTAATAGTGGAATCCTGACTTAGTCAAAATTGAGATCTAAAAAACTGACATATTTCTGATGGACTCTTTCCAGAGTGCATTCTACAAATCTCTGCCTTCTGAAACAGATGATACTGAGCATATTTTGCCCTTTTCTTAATGACCTGAGTTATTATAAACATCACTTATTATCCTTTGCAGGCAGCTGTAGAGCAGTGATGGCCTCAGGGCGGGGGAGGCATGTCAGCCCTGCACTTCAGTGATAAATGGCCCAGACTTTTTGGGTTTTATTATTCTTGTGATTTCTTTTTTGGCTCTTGTTTCTCCCAGCAGGGAGCTGGCTTTCTTTGCTAGTGTATGCCTGGCTGGAGCAATCCTCTTCTACTGTTTAGTTAGCTGCTTTTCTTCTATCATGGATTAGGAAATCAGATAAATAACCTCATTAGAAGTAGTATGTAAAATAAGAGTCAGTTGACTCTGATTTGGAGGTAGAAGAAAGGCCTTTGAAGGAAAGTATGTTCGTTTTAAAACTCCAAATTTTTTGCTGTTGTGTATCCCTGTTTAGAAGCGTTTTAAAAAGGGCAGGGTTCCGAGGAGTTGAGGTTGCTCTCTGCCTGGACCTTGGGCAAGTAGGTATTATCATTAATGTGATGACCAAAAATTCACAATGTAGGTCATTCATCCAGACTCTCTGGGTTTCAAAAAAAAATGAGGCTTTCAAGTTTTAGTAGCCCATTGGCTTATGACTGGAATTAATATTTTTATCTTTTCCTTATAATAGTGGAAGAACTCAAAGGCAACTTTTGGAATACGGGAAAAAAGGGAGGTTGAAGAGCTTGCCATTTGAAAGGTACATGCTTTTGTTTCTCTCATGTTGATTTTAAGTTGCATTTCGAGATTTATATGTGTCCTGGAATTCACAGGAGGGCCATTTCAATGACTTCTCTGTTTGGGGATTTCAGGAAGCATTATCCATCTCAGTACCATGAACGACAGTGCAGGTCCTCGCCAGACCTCCTCTCTGATGTGTCAAAACAAGTAAGCTTTCTGAAAATTCCTGCTTCTTTAGATAAATATAATTCGTCTAAATTTCAAATGCTTCCAAGAATGGATTCTGCCAGAATCCCAGTGTGTAAAATGGTTACTCTGTTTGAGTAGGTTAGCCTCCTGAGAAAGTCAGTCAGCTCACTCTTTCCTGCCAATAGAAGACCATTTAGTAAACTACCACTGGTGCGTACCTTATAGACTGGAAGGATCTGGCACATCTTCAAATTGCAACCTGTATTGCTAACATCTTGCAAAATGCAGATCCAAACAAATTTCTATGGCTTTGAATTTTTAAAAATGAAAGCTCTGCTTTTTTTAACCTATGAAAATCTTAAGAGGAAAGTATAAGATCTTGGGTTAAGGTTTTAAAATATTTTTTGCTGTGTAATTTTGTAACTTAATTTACAGACAAATTGTTGATCCCCTAGTACTGTGAGATGATGACTTCCTTTGAAATTTATAGTATGAGTATATAATATTATAGTATAGTATATTATTTTTCTCTTGCTTTTCGTAAAAAAAAATTATTATAGGTCTCACAAACTCTCATGGCTTCATTCAAGTCACAGGCAGTTTTTTTTATTTATTTATTTTTATTCCATCTTGTAATGGGGGTACAAGTATTGTTAGGGTTACATACATTGCCCCTCCCCCCCTCCCCCCACATGCCCGTGCTTCAAGCGAGTCCAATCCCCAGGTGATGCGGATGGCACACATTATGTAACTCTACACTACTTCCCCCCTCCCGCCTGTCACAGGCAGTTTTTATCCAAAAGGCATCAGGTATAATGATGAAAGGGACCATCTAGTATGATCCTTCCATGCCACTCACAGCCCTCCTCTGCACCATCTTACAGAAAATAGAGAGGAGGCTGAAGCAGCAAGGTTAGGAGACTTCTCTAAGGTCACACAGCAAGTCAGAGACAGAGCCAGGACTAACAACACAGGACTCCCGGTTCATTGATAGCCATATAGCTACCAATCCAAACGCTTGAAGAACATAAATTCAGAGTCTGGAAGTGGGATGACACTGAGAAAGAATAGTGTCATGTGTACATTTTAACACGTAAATTGGAATGTGGTACAAGTTATCACTCTTTCTATATATATTTATCTACCCTGGAGCAGAAAACCTGGATTGAAATGTTTGTGTGAAAAACTACCTTTTCAAAATTCGAGGCTAATGCAGATCCCCGCCCGCACCCCAACTAAATGGCTTTCTCCTTCTTTCACCAATGTGTCCTTTCTCTCAAGGTGGAAGATTTGAAGCTAGCATATGGTGGTGGGTACTACCGAAATGTGAATGGAGTGCACGCTTCTGAGCCGGTGCTAGACAGCAGGAGGAGGAACTCTGCAGTGGAGGTGACATTTGCAGCCGAACTGGAGCATTCCAAACCAGAGGCGGATCCCACATTGTTACATCAGTCCCAAAGCAGTTCCTCTTTCCCTTTTATTTATACAGACCCTGTCTTTAACACTTACCCCGATCCTGACCCTGATCCCAGAGACTTCTTTGAGGAGAGGAGTCCTCTAAGCTCCTTCCAAACAAGCTGTAAGTTTGCTGACCATCACATGAGCACATCTTCTGGCCTCACAAGCAAAGTGAGTCCAGCAAGGCAGCTAACTTACACAGATGTGCCCTATATTCCTTGTACTAGTCAGCAGGTTGATATCATGCCTCCCCAAGTCTTTTTTTATGTGGACAAGCCACCTCAGGTGCCAAGACGATCTCCAATCTTGGCAGAGGAAAGATCAAGGCCAGACAGTTATATACAGCTAACTGCAATGAAGTCAGCCAAAAGAAGCCCAAGAAAGATCAGAATGAAGAGCTTTCAGCAAGATCTTCAAGAACTCCAAGAAGCGATGGCCAGGACTAGCGGTAGGAGCAACATCAATATAGATCTAGAAGAGGAAGACCTAAATTTAGAAGACACATTTGCATATAACATTCCAGAACAAAGCCCTAAACGGTCCCAGAGCCAATCAGACATGAAAAATATCCGTTTTCCTTTTGGGTCAGAATTTAGACCTTTAGGGCCTTGTCCTGCTCTCAGTCGTAAAGCAGACCTGTTTACATGTATGTTTGCAGAGCAGGAGTTTCCAGCAGTTCTAACCGATCAGAGTACAGCAGAAAGATATGTAGCTAGTGAATCCAGTGATTTGGAATCAGAGATTCTTAAACCAGACTACTACTCTTTGTATGGCAAAGGAATAAGGTCACCCATGGCCAGAATCCGCTTGTCTTCTGGTAGTCTACAGCTAGATGAAGAAGATGAAGATGTTTCTTTCAACACACCAACCGCTGAAGACAGGACTTTGCTAAAACCATGTAATTACTTTTTAGCTTAAAAAGTGTAAATTCTATGAACATTTTAGGACCGGTTCCATGTTACCAACTTAGGCAAAAAATAATGAACCCTTTGTAGAAACCATTTTCTTAATTACTACGAATTTATTGGTGTTAAGGGAATCTTCTAATTTGGGGCACCTAGCTTACAAAAGATCCAGCTGCTGCCTCATTCCTCAAGCTTCACACTTCTATTTCTTCTGCAAGGATTCTGTAACATGCCCTCTCCTCACCAGCACCATGGTGGGGCGAGGTGGGTATGCCATCTCCATTGCACATTTCCTCACAGAGACATTATAGGTGAAGGTCAGGTTCTTCAACACTGAGGAATGGTCATAATATGGGTTGGCATATGGAATTGGTTTCTAATGACATCTAGTGATTTAGTAGACTGTGACTGTGTTGATCATTTTGTTCTTAAACAATACTGAACAAAGGTTTCAGTCCTTATTATTTGTGTGTAGCCCAGTAAAAATGGTCTTGTTTTATGTTAAAAAAGTTCAAATTTTTTAACATATGTAGGGGAGTATGGCCCTCCTAAATCCTCAGGTACAAGGTGGTGGCACAGATCCTCTCAACAGAATACAAGTTTAGAATGAATCTAGGACTTGGCAGAATTCTAAACCTAGGAAATTAATGAATTAAATCAATTTCTAAAGCCATATATATACCTGGTAAGGATGTTATGATGTTTGATGTATAACTTCTATATTCTTAACTATCTACCATATGTAGTAAAAGATAACCATTAAAAGGTCAGTTTATGTAGTATTTCCTGCCAGAATTTATTTTTTGCCATGTTTTTGCATGTACGTAGGCAAAGAAATGAGATGAATGTCATTGTAATAAACAGTGATGGAAAATCCATGTAATTAAAAAATAAGTTATAAGCACAGTCTTTGTTTTAATCAATTTCAGAAGTGATTGATTCTTGCCTATTGCTAAGGGAAGGGACAGTTACAGAACAAGGAAAAGGAGGGAGGTGAGTGAAAATGTATGGTCAGGGGCAAAAAAGTGGTAGAATGGAAGAGGAGCTGAAAAGAAAAAGGATAGTACTGACACCAGGCAGAGTTAATGAATGAAAATTCTATTCTGAACCCATTTAGAATTTCCTTACTGGTCCTTCTGGAAGGTATAGCATCCTATTTGAGAACTTTGTTTATTGATTTTAATGTTCAGTCCAATATATTTATAAGATAATGTAAAGTACTAACTTCGAAGAAATGATGCAATTATATGGGCAAGCTATTATTGGTACATATAACTTAATGGAGAAAAGATGTATGGAACAGTTTCCTTACGCTCCTTGTCCTTACATCAGAAAAATCCCTTTTGACATGCCTCATTCCACCCCTTTCCTACATTCTAGCACTTCCTTTTCCAGTAACTCACAAGTCTAGAGTAGCTATTTAATAATAAGAATATATTGAAGCCCAATCACCTATATATTAATCCTATAGATCCCTGAAGCTATTATATATTAGGTTCACCCTCAACCTTTTCTTTAGGAAAAACTCAAACTCCTTTATGTTATATGCTATTTCTCATCTCAGTTTCTGAAAATCTTCGCTAAATTTATGTCTGCATATGATGTCCTAATAAAACAGTGATTAGGGTGACCATATAATTTATTGTCCAACCCAGGACATTTTCCAGTGAAAGGGGACTTCTTTAATAATTTTGTCAAGACATAAGGCAGAAATCAGGACAGATGATCACTGTAGTTATAATCAATGCTTAATAAAATGTGAGGAGTATCTTCTAGTTTCCAACAGAAACTTTGGTTTTAGTGTTCCAACAATAAATTAAAGGGCAATGGAGGAATAATTTGAAACAAATGAAACACCACACCACATCCCCACTTCCAGGAAAAGAAACATTGAGGACCATGAAATTTAAATATTTATTTTTAAAAACCCAAAACACTGGAATACGTATGCTTCACCTAGAAACAGTTTACAGGACTAATAACTATAATGAATAAACAATAAAATTTGTATTTGGGATGCGATTGTGTTGTAAAGTTTCAAATAAGCAATTTATAAATTTGTTGCTTTTACTTTTACAAAAATATTCATTTAAATCCATGATATGAGTTGCAAAATTAATTTCCAGAACTCTACAGTTTTTAAACTATAATGGAGTTGCAGTTACATAGCGGGTGAAAAACTTAACTGAACCATTACTTCAAAATACAACACATTAAAAGTAACTGTTACAGCATAGGCACCAATTAAAATAATTTTCTTAGCATATGACACCACAATAACTTTCTCAAGTATCTATATTATGTTTTAAAAAAAAGAGGATGTGATGGCCACTTAGACTAAAATCTGTATTCTTTACCTGAAGAACATCTTTCTTCTAATATTTGGCAATTATTCAGATAAAAAAATGAATTGTGCAAAAACCAAATTGTGCAGATCAAAACAATAAAACATTAACTATCAAAACTAACTCATATCAATAATTCTACAACTACTGAAATATAGCCCGAGTTCAGAACTTAGGAAGGCATAATATATATATTGGGCTTAAAGGAAAAGGTATTACCCACTTAATAGTACCATAAATATAACTGAAAATTAACTGTACAATCTAACTTATGTTCGAATGGACAGAAATCATCTTGTACTGTGGTTATTTTCATATGAACTAGAAAATGCTCATTTAAATACTCTTTCAAAAATGAACAAATGATGCTTATGGACTAATAATTATGAAGAATAAGACTGTATAAATAGTTTATAGGACAATTAATACCATGAAAAAATATGCTGGTGTAAGTTATATTTATACCTGTTGGTCAGGTATTTAATCACATGACAATCAGGTTTTTTTTAAAGCTCTCCAAATCCAAGCATATAGTATGCTGAAGATTTAAAACGTGAAGCCAGACTAATTCCTCCAGTATTACCAAAATCTATCCTTGGCTAAATGATCTTGCTTGAAATTTCTATTCATATTAAATAAGGATTAATTGCCTCTTCTATCTAAAAGAGAAGGTAAATACTGCACACCAAGAGGTACCTCTGTTGCTACATGTTGCCTATAAATGCTTCAAACACAGGGCTCTCAAATGTGATTATCATTGAGCTTCCTGGAATATCATACCAACTTGGTAGAAGAGTCAATACTTTTACAGATTTTATTTCGAAGAGCTTATTAAAAACTTCAGTTTTAAGAAGGTACAACTTATTTTCACTTCCCCACCAATAGTCATTTTTAGAATATGCTTATGTTTAAAAAAAAAGCTTTTTGAAGCTTGATAATTTATAAAGTTGAATATTTAGGATGACTTTGAAAGACCTGTATGTTTCATGAGTGTACAGTTAACTAAAGAACAAAACATGAAAGGTATTCATCCTAGTAACTTAAGAAATAATGATACCTAAAAGCAAAACTGTATCTCAACATTTACTAGAATACAGGCGAAACTATAGTATTAAAAGTTATTCCTTACAAAATAATCTCTTTAAAATATAAAATGACAGACACCATCACAAAATAGTCAAATAGCTTCTTCCAAATATTCAATGTTGCAAAGATCCAAAAGGCACATGGAGCTCACGAGCTAAGCATTGTTAAGCTTGAAATAGCTTTGGTGGGTTTCTCTGGGTCCATATGAAACAGAAGCCAATAATAAGAAGTTTCTTAGGAGGATTCATCTGCCGAACACCTATAAAATTAAGAAAATCTTAAATCGCTGCACAATATGCATGTTTGTTTTTCATTTGTACAAACTCTGCAATGAAGAAACTGATTCAGCAAATGAGATAAATACTTTATATGGAATTTCATCATGTAGATGTTAAAATATGAAAAAAAATTCAAAAATCCCTTCTGCATCTCATTTCACAACTTTCAATTGTTTGCAAGTTAGAAAACAGAAGTTTTCCATTGAAAACTAAGGGATTTTAAGGGGAGCTTTAGTTTATGAGTACAAGTGGGCCTTATCAGATAGAAAGCTCCTTGAGAGTGTGTGATTTTACAGGCCACATAGTTTGTTCCAACTTGATCCCAGTACATCACAAATACAAAGAAATATAAAGATGCTCTGAGGAGAGATATAACAGGATTAAGGCTAAAATTAGTATCACTTTGCAGCTTGCTTGAGCTAAGAAGTATTAATATGTGTGTGTGTGTCCAAAGGTCTTGCTTAAAAAAGTTTAAAAATTAAATGTAAGAACTTCTTTGAATGTGAACGAAATCAAGCTAATATTTCAAGAGACAGCATTAAAAATAAAGTGGTATGTATGGGCCTTTTAGTCCCTCTACCTAAAACCTTTTCCTTAACTTTTTATATGGGGGTCAAAACTTAGGAATTTAGCACTGCAGACATGCAAATAGTGGTGTTTCTTCAAATTCTGGGGGTAGTGACAAGAATGAAAGCATTCCCAAAATGATGTTTATGAGAGCCAAAATAAGAATATGCTCAGTGACCTTTTTCTATACTCCTACTAGCAGGGAAAGAAAAATAAAACCAGGCCATTTTATTCACCAGAAAACTACCTTGTCATGTGTAAAGATAATAATTCCAAAAGCTAATGTTTAAGATGGGCAACAAACAAAACTGTTTTCATGCATACAACTACATATTAAAAGGTGACTTCGTTAAAAATACTTGAAACGATTGAATCAAGATAATTATATCGTATCATAAATTAACAGTCCACAAAAAATGCAAAATAATTTTTCAATGAAATTTCAAACTTACTTTTGAAATTTTTCAATTAATTTCTTCACCATTTTATCTGTGATGCCAGGACAGGCAGCTTCAGCCACAGCAATACTTTTCTCAAGTTCTTCAATTGCCTGATTCCTACTAGCATTATTCTCATCCTGCTGTTTAAGCTGAGAAAGATATAACATTTAAAATATTATACTATTTAAAATAGATATCCAATGCTAATGGACTTGCACTTACCTCAGCAAATGCAGGTGTGATTATCATTGACAAACAACTCAGGGTTTGCACAAGATCTTGCTCCTTTGAACAAATAATATAGATTATATACATGAAATTAAAATATTCATGTTTTCTTAGTTATTCTATAACTATTCTATAACAAATGGGAACTGATATGAACCACCCCCACTGCCCCATATAAGGTAAGTCCCTATGCTTTCTTCCTATCACTAATTTTCATTCATCATCTAGAAAGCCTTGAACTTCTAGGATTACAACAGGTATCTATGATTTCCTGGGCTTATGTGTCTCTAGGTGAAATGCATTTTAGAAATACCAATGGCCACTTAAATGATTTCTATTGCCTTTTCTTAATTAGCTCAAAACTAATGACAAATGAAGCATACTATGTACACATAGTGAGGCAGACAGGCATTTAGGGGTATTAAATCCTAACAATTTGGGGCCATTATAATCTCACTACACAATTTTAAAAAGTCTATCAAGAGGAAGTGATTATCTCCATATACATACTGCGCCATTCTGTAGTTTCTTTGGATCAGGCTTCTTTCGCACGGTGGTAAAGCTCCATTCAGGATGAGTATTATTTTCCCTGCTGGTGGATTCCCTAAGGAAATTGCCACAGACACCCCTGTAAATTCCTAAATGATTCAGCTTGGTGGAAACACCAAATCAATGCAGGTTGAATTGGATGAGATAATTGTCCCAATGTTTAAAAATCCATAACATAAAAAAGTATTTGATCTCAGTTTCAGGTGAATGCTACATTTTACTAAAGAATAGCAGTTGTTCCCAACTCCAGGTGTGGTTCAGAATCCAATTGAGATCTTCTACCATATATAAATACCTGTCCCACACCACTCCCCAGACTGAATTAGGATATCCAGTAGCATGGCTTGTGATTGCTTTAAAGTTCCTTGGGTGACTCTCATGGGCAGCTAAGGCTAACAACCATTAGAACAGGGTACAAAATATCCTGATACATGTTACCCCTTTCAAAGGTCGGACAATTTCTGATGAATAAAGGAATCTGAGAGTACTATCTAAAGAAATTTGGTGTTCCTTTGTGCCAGTTTAGCTGGTAGAGGAGTAAATTCTGGTGTAGCCTATAGACTTTCCTAGTCTAAATTAAGTTAGGCACTTAGAGGTTGAATTGTTCATATAACTACTGCCATTAAAAAACACCACAACTTTATCAAGGGGTAAAAATCGTACATAAATGAATATTTAAATGTACCACTCTGATCATGGTTTGGTATGTGGCCAAGAGGTAGGAAAAGCCTGGAGGTCAGTTCTCCAGAGGGATTTTGCAGGTTGTCATCAAAGTATGAGAAGACATAGCTTTTTATTGCTTTGGGCAAACACTAATGTAACACCTTTAATTGAATCTTATTCCAAAATTTTGTAATATACTCAAGTATCCACTAGGGGTTAGACCGAGACCATTTAAAACTAGAGCTATTCACTTCCAAGAAAAACATGTTTCTAAATTCATTGTATTCCACAAACTGTGACTGAAAAAGACTTCGACAGTTTCTAGGGTGAAACCTCAGAATATGGTTTATGTTTTATGCCAGAGCAAGCAGACTGGATTATAGCAAAAAGATATGCAACATTATAATGGGCTACCCACATACAAATTAAATAATTTGTACATACGAATCAGAGCCCTCAGAATCAGATTCATCATCACTGTGCCCTTCTGCCTTCCATCTCTTAAATCGATCTATCAGTTCGGTCAGATAAGAAGTCTTCTTTGAATTTTTTACAATGAATTTGTGTTTCAGAAGTTCTTTAGCTGTAGGACGCTAAGGAAAAAATTAAAGATACACGACTATTTCTAGACTCTTTATGATTATAAGGGGTGGTAAAAATCATTTGAATTATTAAGCTTAAAGGTATAAAAGTATATCTATGGACATAAAGACAATTAAAATGCTGTAGGAAAATAGCTAATTCTATTATTGAAGTGGCTCAAGTCAACCAAATTAAAGTTACTACTTTAGTGCCCCAATTTGTGGAAGCTTAATGAGGAAGCTGGCAAACTGGCAGGCAGGGTCTTCTCAAAAGCAGAGAAAAATAGGATTTAGAAAGTGAAGTAAAAATTGAAAAACATTTCATAAAATGCTTTAAAATAATTACACTTACTATAAATTGGAAAAACTGATGAAAACTAGCAAGGCCATAATTTTGTTATTGTCTGCATATATCTTATGAACCCCTAATTTTGTTATTATCTGCGCACATCTTATAATCCCTTTTCCATCAAGCATCAATTCCTACTGCATCTAAATGCAAACACCAGGTGCTGGGGCCAAGGATACCTCCCTTTTATTATAATAATATCAGAAAGTTTATTATCAACTTAAAATAGTTATATCAAGCTTGGACAATTCTTGTATATCTCTAGTCTCTAGAAGTCACAAAGCAGCTTTGCTTTAACAACAGTAAAACAACTGTAATCGAATTTGCCAATAAATGAGTGATGCTCACTAGACTAGGAAAAGTATACAACTTCATGTTGACATTTCTAAACATTAATGTTACAGCTCGTGGATGTCTATAAAAATAAAGAAATAAAAAATAAACATGAAATAAAAATAGTTAAACATAACTTTCATGAAAAATGAAAACAGTTGAATAAAAACCATTATATTTATATATATACTTTAATAATGACATAATATAAAATGAACTTTATTTCTTGAATGTCTTTCCCCTTGAAATAGGAAATGATCAATAGAATAAGGAAGAAGCTGGGGATCAAGAAAAAGATGCAGAGAAAAGAGTAAAGGAACTGAAGATCTGGTTAAGAACTGAATACAATTAGCAATACAGAGGGAAGAACCAGGTTCCTAAATGGATCTTATACAATTTTCACATGCACTGTATTCCCCACTGCAGGAAAAGCTACTTTCATTATAAGTAGATCTAAGAATGGAAAACAAATAGTAGTAATAGCAACATATACTCACAAATGATGGATCTTTGTTCAGGCAAGCATCAATAAACTCCTTAAAAGACTTAGTAAAGTCTCCAACAAGAGTTGGAGGATTGTTTTTTGGAATAAGAAACAGAACTCGCATTGGATGCATATCAGAGTTAGGTGGCTCTCCCTTGGCTAGTTCAATAGCAGTAATTCCCAATGACCAAATGTCAGCCTAAGGTAAGACAAAAAAGAAAAAATATATATATACATCACCTTGAAACTCCATTCCACTCCTCCCCCCTGCCATCTGCCCGACACCCAATGAATGTTATTGGGTGTGGTGCACACCGTCTGGGGGACGGACACACTTGAAGCTCTGACTCTGGTGGGGCAAAGGCAATATACATTACCTAAACACTTGTACCCCCTTAATGCTGAAATAAACAAACAAACAAACAAACTCCATTCCAATATAATGCCACAAAATAGCCTGTGGAATCTAATGGTCATATAGTATTAAAGTCTCTCAAGAAATATGGCATTAATAATTTTTAATAGAATTCATTTATTAAAAAAAAAATTGAATTCCAGACTTTGTGCCAGCTACCATTCTAGGCAGAGAAGATTCTGGTGGTAAATAAGCCAGAGAAAAATCCTTGCTCTCAAGGGGCTTACATTCTAGTAGCAGAGACAGATAAATAAATAAATAATGTGACATCAGATGGTGCTATGTTCTGTGAAGAAAATAATACAGTAAAGTAAGAGAATAACAAATGATGGGGTCAAAGGACTTGCAAATTTACATAGGATGGCTAGGGAAGACGTCTCTGTGTAGGTGATGTTTCAGCAGACACTTGATTGGGAGGAAGGTTATTCCAGACAGAAGGAAGGGCAATTGCAAAGGTCCTGATGCCAAGGTGTATTTGCTATGCTTGAGGAACAACAATGAGGACACCGTGGCTGAAGTGGATAGAGTATAGAGGGGAGTGGTAAGAGACGAGACTAAAGAGGCAGACAATGGCCAGCTCACATAGAGCCTTATATGTCACAGTAGGGACTTAGGATTTTATTCCAAGTGGGATGGAAAGCCACTGAAGTGAATAGGTTACTAATATTACCAGCATCAAGGGAATTTATGATTAAGTGTCAAAATATGATATAACTCTAGATTAAGAAACACTTGCAAAAGAAGGAAAAATAAGGCAGTTTATTAACAAAGACAGTGAGTTATCTAAAATTTATTAATAAAAACAAAATAGTTTGTAGAGGCAATACTTTACTTTTGAGTCATAAGCTGACTGTTGAATAACTTCAGGAGCCATCCAAAATGGAGTTCCCACAAAGGTATTTCTTTTAATTTGTGTATCTGTCAGCTGGCCAGCAACTCCAAAGTCAGCAAGTTTAACATCTCCTTGTTCTGACAGCAAGACATTGGCAGCTAGGAGGAAAAAAGAAAAGGAAAAAAAAAAACACCTCAGCTTCCTCAGAATGTACCTATTTTTCTCAGGTTCATATTAGACTTTTGTATACCTTTTATGTCTCGGTGAATTTTCTTCTCTGAATGCAGATAGTCCAGACCTTTCAAAATTTCCTTCAGCATGGTAGCGATCTGGAACTCATCAAATGGACCAGCTCGAAGCTTAAGGGGCAAAACACACACATACACACGTATGAAAGTTTGGAAACAAAAAATTCAAAATCGATATCTGAGAAATAAGGGAATCACTTAGATACATGAAGCAGTTCTATTAAACCAATATTTAAACAAATGGGGAAATTTTAAATGTGAAGGAAGAAAGCAAAAAAGTTAAGTCAAAAGGCTGAACAGGGTTTTAAAATGATTACATTTCATATTGAAAGATAATACAAGCACTTTCACCTATATACTAGGCTCTGAATTCTAAGGTTGCTGAATATTTACAAAGATTTAACAAATATGCTTAAATAATGACAGAACTAACTATCTTTTCTTCAGATGGAAAAAAAGAAATCAGCTATATAAATTCTGACATTTGCTGTTAAAAAGTTATTACATATTGACACTGAACTGATTTTTAGACTAGACAATTCATAAGATTTTCATAGCAACTATTTGATCATATTCATCAGCCATTTATGTGTTTCCATAATACTATAAAGAATAGAGCCTTTTTGAGATTCAAATAGTAAATTTAGCCAGGAATATAATAATTAAACTGTTCAGACTTTCATTATAAATTTTTTTAAATCATGGAGGGATAATGTTTTTCAAATAAATGTAACACATTTCCCTTTCTTTCCCCATCCCTGTACCAAAGCCAATAGTTCCAACTGGAATACAAGGAAAGCAATGATTAGGTTTCAGGAGAACTTGTAATGGAATATCTGAAAATCTCTCTTTAAAATAAATGGTTATTTTAAAATTCTGGTACCTCATAAAGCACAAACAGTGGACTGTACAATATTATTACAGGAAAGGGTGGGAATCTAAAGTCAGAGCCGAGGCAGAGCTCTGTTTGCTGGAAGGAGGGAAGAAGTGGTGAAAATCAAACATTGCCCACTCTGCCTCACACTGGGAGGGATCCACAGCTCTTTGGCACCTTATGCACTTCATCTTTCATGAATGCCATATTTATGCTGAATAAAGGGCACTTTCATGTTGAAATTTAACAACTTAAAATAGAACCCATACTTAGGTCTCACCATTTAATATTAACTGTGGTTTGGGTATATAGTATACTCAAGGGATGTTTGTAATTCAATAGGTCCCTTTCCTAGGTAACATTATCTATTTACTTTTAAATCTATCAACTTCCACCCCAAATGTTTCTATTTAAACAGTAGTGATTAAAGTAGTTTCTTAAGTTTTTTAGAGAAGGTTAAAATGGGATATTATCTTATTGATGGCTAGCAATAAACTGCTGAGGTACTACCAAACAACTGAAGGACAAATGCCATGCTACTTAAGATTAGTAAACTTAGGATCGCCTGATCATAAAACATTGATCATAAAACCAAGTATACCCTTGGTTTCTTAAGAAATAGGACAAAGTCCATAAAGGGGTACTAGCTATCATTCTGAAGGACATTTAAACATAGCATGAATAAGCCAGCATATTACCTAATACAGAATTTTAAAAAATACTTCAGTAAAAACAAGAAAAAAGGGGTCCTAAAGATCCATGAACTTATTTGTTGTATTTTAGGATTAGTTTAAAATTCAATACAAGTAAAATTTCAACTAAGTGGGTGCTGGAGGAGGATGGGGGGAAGACTCTGGGGCAGGAAAATGGGCATGGGATGGTGGTATGGGTGAGTTTTTCTGGTTCGTTGTCACACAGAAAACTGTCCCAAACCTTGTGGCTAGAATGTTTCCTTAGACATGTTGGTAATGATTAGAGATGGAGATAAAAGGGAGTTGGAAAGGGAAAGAAGGTAAAGTAGATGGAATAGAGGTTGTTTTTCTATTTCCAATATGACCTTGGGAGAGAGAATGCCAGGATCTTGGTCTACTGTCCTAGAGAGCATAATTGAACTTCTCTCCAATGACTAGAGACGTTACCGTGTCTCTAATAGGTAACACCTCTGCCCCGGAGCAGTATATTGACCTTGTGTAATTTGCCTCTGTTTTCAAATGAGGATACATAAGAGAGGGACATTTGCTCTTTCAAAGACTGTACAATTGTGGGCCTGTGGACCCTCCCTATGCTCCTTTGACTTCCAGCCAGTTGCCAATGCAGCAAGCTATGTTACGCCTTCTCTTGTGGTTAGCATATTGTTTCCAACCTTTTTTTCTTGGTGTTCATGTTTTATTCTGTTCCTCTTATTATATGTGTTTCTGTTGTAAGCCACTGTAATTCTTTTTGGAAAGAACTAGGGGATAATAAATTCAATAAAATAATGCACAACATGCTCTAAATCTGCTCACATACAACTAATTGTTTTTCTAGAATGGGAGGGACTCTTGAAGCATACGCTATACAATGTTGAAATAAATGACATGTCATAATCTTGTTATTCCATTAGTCAGGCACCAGGCACCACTTCAAAGTGAGAAACACTCTCTGCTCAATATCCCTCTTGTTTCCTCTTGTTCCTGGTAGCAGAGCCCTTCTATGCACTTAATCCTTTCTTAGATTCCTCAAATGATAGCATTCATCTGTACAGGAGTACACATGGAAAAGGAATAGCACATTTTCTCATTATTTGCTCTCCCTATAAAGTCCAGTTAAATGAGGTTTATAATTAAATCACAATGTTATCGAATTTTAGAGCTAGAAAAACAAAACTAGAGATTACTAATCCAATTTCTTCATTTAACATTTGAGGAAATTAGGGCACAAAGAGGTTAAATGGCTTGTCCAATATAAGCCAGGTAATCAGTAGTAGAACTGGGACTAAGACGTAGGTTTTTTTGATTCTTAGCCAATACAGTGCTGAAGACATTTTTAATTTGTTGGATTTACACTAATTGGTATTTGTTTTATTAAGCACAAATCAGAATGGCAGGAGGAGATTAAGAACTCACAATAATTTCACTTGGAGATTTCATAAAACTGATCAAACTAATACTACTAGGGGATACAGATTAGGGTTGTTAGTTGGAGTTAGGCCAGTGTTCAATGCTTAACATTGGTATCAGTGATCCTGATGAACAGAAGGAACTAGCTTTGGCAAGTCTACAAAACAGGGAAGAGACATGACAAGCATCTCGGGGGACCAGAAAAGGTAACCAATATATTTGGAAAGGACTCTTAATATTCAAATTAATGGAGGGGGATCATGGAATTATTGAGAAGCTTCTTGTGGAGCTAATGAACAAACTATTGTACAAGACCCTGTGACAAGACAAATAAAAATGAGATTATTTAATTTCAAGAGAAGAATGAAGCCTGACTCCACATGCATGAAGGATTATTATAGTAAGAAACACTAGTGGTGTTTTCTCACCACAGACAAGAAAGAAAAAATGAACTCAAGCTTTAGGATGTAAGAACTAGATTAGACATGAGGAAGGATCACCAAACTTAGCAACTGATTAAATTGACATGAATTCCTAGCAATAGATGAGGTTCTCTATCAGGTTTAATTACTATTTCTTTAGAATGGTTTGAGTATGGTTCTGCGTAAAGGAAAGAAAATCTCTTGTGGCCATTTCTGTTCATAGGAATATTTGAAACTTTGAGTTGGCAGTCAAGGTTAAAGTCTTGTAAAAATATTTACTCACTTTCAGTTAGGAAAACTCATTTCCACTTAAAAAATAAGAATTAAAATATTACTTAGTAATCTTCATCTAAACACTTTTTTCTTAGAAACAGCATACTCTATAATTTCAAAGGCAGAAGCATGCAAATAAAAGACATATAATATTAAAGATGGAAGGGAACATAGAAATAACTTAATTCAACTTCTTTATTTTATAGGATAGCCAAGTCCAGGAAATTTGTCTGATTGTCTGATTCACAGTCACAGATTTAGTTGAGTAGAGCCAGTGCTATAACCTCAAACTCCCACAGGACAGCCCAGTAGTATTCCACTACACAAAGTTCCCTTGCATAACACACACTGAATTTTAATATGTCATATTAATAAAGATTTTGAGGGAGAGAAAAAACATTATAGGATCACATTGACTTGGGGAAAATAACCAGTGTTTCTCAAAGGCATTCCATGTATAAACATATCTTCGTCAAGTGGAATTTTCCTGCACACCCCAGGATTTTGGCATTCTGATATCCCTGCCCACTAAAATGGCAGTAGCACTTCCAAGTCATTATGACAACCAAAAATGCCATCACATTTCAAAATGACCTATAGAGGTGTAGAGAGAACTCTGTAGAGAACTAGATCTGTAGGCCTACTTCGTCAGAACCCTAGAAACACTATTTTAGTCAGTTTGGGCTGCTATAACAGAATACCACAACAAACATATTTCTCACAGTTCTGGAGGCTGGGAAGAAGTCCAACATCAAGGTACCAGCAGATTGGCGTCTGGTGAGAGCATTCTTCCTGGTTTCCAGATGGCCTTCTTCTCATTGTACCCTCACATGGTAGAAAAAGAGCTGGAGAGCTCTCTGGGGCCTCTTTCATAAGGGCACTAATCTAACTCATGAGGGCTCCATGCTCATGACCTAATGACCTCCCAAAGGCCCCACCTCCTAATACTATCACATCGGGGTTAGGATTTTAACAGAAATTTGGGAGGACACAACATTTAGTCCCTAACAACCACTTTCAGTGACACACTCAGTCTTTTCAGGGATAAGCTTATAAAAGTCAAACTTAAAACTTACTGCTATTTACACACACCCACGTCTAATTTGGGGGACTTTATTTTATTAAGCTATTTGCATTTTTTATATACTTGTAGAATGTCAGGAACATGTTCAAATCTACAATATATCTGGTACCCACATAAGGATAGTGGTCCTGAAGAAAGAGTTTAATTTGAACATATTAACTAAAGCAACCACTTAGCTTACCCAAAAGACATTGTTTACTTCAATTAAAAGAACAAAAATTATAGGTACATGTGAATGTGCATACATGTGCACACATGTATAATTATTTTAAAATACTTACAAGATCCAGTGCTGAACCACCACCTAGGTATTCCATTATTATCCATAATTTAGAACCCTGTAAAGTCAAACAATTTAATAATTACAAACCTAAGCCAAAATTACATACTAGCAAAAATGTCAAATCTCACATACTAATGCACAGATTCTAAAATATGTTTAAAAGTCTTGGCCTGGAACCCACAATATATATTTTTCCATACAGCATTACAAATGAAAGTAAAGTTCTGAGCTTAGACTCCCCTCCAAACCTATTTAAGCCTATGATATAGCTAAGAAAAATTAAAGTATTATGTTATTACTGAACTATTAATTTTATAAAACCCAGAAAAAAATAAACCATAGCTTTGAATTATTATCTTGAATGATAATATTAAAAGGAAAAGACAGTTACATTAAAGAATGAAGAGGTAAGTGGAGACTTGTAGAAATTTTGAGTGGTTCACATGTGATTCAGAGTTTGAGGACACTGGACATTTTGCCATATTTTAGTTGTTGGCTTTCATTTGTTTTAATGTAATTTCCCAATTTTTATCAGCCATGATTAATATGCATTTTTGGTATACATATGGACCCTAGAAAGAATATTATTTTTCCTCTGATGCAATTAGATAAGAAAAAGGAAGTCTGTAGCTTAAAAAGCATGATTATTCCAGGTGGCATTAACTTCATGATGAGCTGAACAAGAAGAAATGGGATTCATGAGGGGGAAATACATGTACATGAATTCTAAAACAGGTGTGCACCCACACACTAGTCCTATCAGTTAAACATTAGAATAAATCATTAAACTCTTTTTTTAATCTATAGCTCGAAATACTAGGGATACCTTTCTTTCCATACCATTTCATGAGCGGTATTCTCTGAATTTTTGTGGGACCACAGAGCTGACTAGAAGTAGAATGTTTACTATACTGGCAGCAGTGAAACTGTAAGTGGATTGTGTTCCAAAAATCAATTTTTAAGTAAGATATTTGGAATTTTGAAAGTAAACGTTTTCCCATAAAAATAATATCTAGGTTCCTGGGGTAGTCCTCCCGAAAGACAATTTCACACAAATGTATTCGTAGTGTAGCGTGAAGAGTACCAGAGAAACTCACTATTTATACTTTTAACAATTTTTCTAGGGGAAAAATATATTCAGTGTTGTGCTTCAACTTGGGATGCCAGAAACACATTTGTCACCTTTACAGCCCCAGCTGTGGGATGAAGATTTTCAAGCTACTGCTGGTAGTCCTCAAACTCTAAAATCCCTGGGAGGTAGTCAGGAGTTCAATTTAAAATTTCCAAGCATCTCCATGGGGCTGGGACTTTGTCAGAGAATGGACTCCAGGAGTGCTTGGGGCATGGGGGAGGGTTGAAGAATCAGAGGTGAATTGACATTGTAGTGTAGGGAATGGGACATGGCCTAGGGTTAGGGACCAGGGAGGCAGGGCTCAGTTAATGAAGACAAAAGGATTCTCCTTTCTTGATGCTGAATGTATAAGAGAGAGAGAGAGAGAGAAATGGTGTTCCCCTAACTTTTCTACCTCCTCCGCTAATCTTGACATCCACTCTCTCCTGCTGTAGCTGGCGAGCTTGAACTGAGGAAAGAAAGCTGAATCTTTGTTAGTGGCGGTGTCTACAGTAGGAAAGAAAGGAAATAAACTCCCACAATAGCGGTGAGGGAAAAGGAGTTCCAGAAGAGGTTCATGTAACTTGTATTTGTGTATAGAAATCAGGCACTCTGAACCTGAGAACTGTGAACCTGATGCATCTTTATACTTTTTCAAAGAGAAGACAAAAGTGGTTCTTACAACGGCATATAGCTTAAGAATTTTTTCTTTTACCTGTTTGCTTCTAACAAGTACTATCTTCTACCCTATGAATTCAAAAAGCTTCCCATTCACCTGACATTTAAAAGAAAAAGATCTTATACAACATGTTTATTTGTTTTACAGGACTGCATGAATGAAAGCACCCGTTTTCCAAGTTTAAAACGTTTTGTACCTTTTCGTTGATATCAATTCAAAATGGAAACTTGCCAACTGTCACTAAAAAGTATTCATAGAAAGCTTGAAATGTGACTTTACAAAGTAGTATATACCATTGAGTTATTAAAGTTATGACTAAGCAATTTCTAGATCTCAAAATAAGGCTTCCTACCAGCAAGCAAGCTGTTTAGCAGAACTAGGACTCCTCTGGACAGGAAGGGGACCAAAACTACCCGATAACTTTCCTGGCTACCTCCTTTTGACCGCCACTTCTGGAGACAAGCCTCACTGAGGGGTGACCACAGAGCTGAACATTCAGAAGATTTCTAGGCAGGCGTGGGCCTGATGCAAGGCCTGAGTGGGCAGCGATGGGAAGGGTGGGCTGGCGGGGCTCCTCCCTGCTCAAGGAAGCTTAACCCACAAAAGATCTTCTGACCAATTCCTTGTCCACAGTAGGTCTCAATAGTTCAATGAAATCACCAATCATAAACAAAACAAAACCAAAAAACCTAGACCCTACCATCCTATTATTTTGGGAGATGACAAAATACCTTTGATGTCTGGTAAAAGAATTTAGTGTTGGAGAGTGCAAATAAGTGTGTTTGGTTTGCTTTTTACACAATTAAAAAAGCTATGATGGTATCTACATTACTGGTTTACAACTCCTAAGGAACCAGGTGACTATAAACCATAGCCATAAACCCAGCACATTTAAGTATAGCAAGTCCCTGAAGGAAAAACTCTACTTCTCCACTTATAAAAAGATGCACACACTCGAGGGGGGAGGGGGGCATGGGGAATATACATAACCGTGATATTTGTACCCCCATAATATGCTGAAATAAAAAAAAAAAAGAAAAAAAAAAAAGATGCACACATTTGAACATTAGTTTGGAGGAGTTAAGTCATACATCAACATGGGTGGTCATTCATGATTAGGAAATTGTTCCCAAATTCAGAATGCCTAAAGAGTAACTGCTCCAGAGTTGTACTAGTTATTGGAAAGAAGTTAGACCCTAGTGTTAACAAAGTACTGGTATCTGAAGTATCAGCTCTGTTACCCCATGAGGGCTTTGAACCCCATCTGTTTGCTGTTAAGGCAGATACTTGGACAAAGTGGAAAGAAATGCTCTATGGAACTTGGAATTCGTTTGTTTATAAAAATATTTAATATATCCATAATGTATATTTGAGAGAGCATTATTTATACTACATACATGTTAAATTAAATGAGCTGGTCTAGTAACCCAATAGCCAACCTAAACATTGGCCACATAAACTAGCATGTATAATTGAAATGAGCCAGTCACAAAGGGACAAATATTGTATGATTCCACTTATATGAGCCACATAAGAGTTGTCAAATTCATAGAGACAAAAAGTAGGATGGTAGTAGCCAAGAACTGTGGGGGGAGGGAAGTTATTATTATTATTTAATGGGTACAGAGTTTCAATTGGTGAAGCTGTTCTGAAAGTGAATGATGATCAGGGCTGCACAACAATGTGAATGTACTTGATGCTACTGAACTATATGGTTTAAATGGTAAATTTTATGTCATGCATATTTTACCACAATTTAAAAAACACAGCACATGAGATTTATAAAACTGCAAGGGACAGGAGAGACCATCTTGCCTAGAATATGGCTAGACATTATCGCTTCTCGGCTTTTTGGCTAAGATCAAGTATAATATGGCTAGACACGTTACCACCTCTGAGCCATTTTCTTCCAGTTTGGAATGCCTTGTTCATACCCCACCCTTACATCACAAATCCCACTAAAATCATACTCAAGATCTAGTTCAAATGCTACTTCCCCAGTTTTAGGGTTATTATACTTAGTGTAACCAGAGGTTATTAATATGAGGCAAGTTATAAATATATATCTGGGGCTGAGGAGAAAGGTTACAACCAGAGACATGAATTTACAATTTGTCAGAATAAAGTGGATGAGATTGACCAGGGCAAATATGCAGCATGAGAGGAATACACATAGTAGGCATTTAATAAATAAATGTCTGTTGAATTGAATTTAATATGGGGCTCCTTAGAGCTGTGTTATATTACGTTTAAAGCTATTCCTATTTTGAGAAAAGAATATTTTAATAAGGAAAACAATTTTCTGCCCATGATTTGAAGTTTTATAAGAGAACTCCACAAAAATGTTAAAAAGAATATTCCAGAGACATCGAGCATACACTAGATGTAAGCACACACAGTTTCATTGAAAAATACTGAGAAGGCCAGAAAACTGTACAAATTATTCTGGAATATTTTACTTCATTCAATTCTTTTTTTAAAAATAAATACTGGTGGTAGTATCGGAGGGGACAATATTTCCTTAACACAGAAATCTAAAGGCAATTTTCAGCTGCAAATAAAGGTATGATTCAAATTCTATTCAATGCCTGAGTGAGCTTCATTTTAAGATTTATATTGAACTAGAAAAATATTTAAAGATTATAAAAGATTCTTCTAATATTATGAGATCAGAAGTGAAGGGTTTGCTTATTTTAGCACTCTTCATAAAGACTAACTTTGTCAAGAAAATCTGCAGTGAACTAAAATTAAAGGAAAACACTGTGGTCATACTGATGTGTTTGTCTGGTTTTTACTCTTGTTTTTAAAAATGAAGTTATACAGTGAGCTCAGTCAAAATGAATACCTAGTACATTTTCTGCATGTCTCAAGGAAATCAGTACAACTGCATACAGTTTGAAAGAGTATGTAATTTTCTCTGAAATGTAATAACCTTTTCCTCTAGTTTACAGTAAGGTCTTGATTATGTATGATATCCTGTGTAAGAACCACCTGAGAAAAACCCATATCCTACTTTGCTTAATTAACTTGACTTAGACAATCCTCCCATGTCACCTGAAATAGAAGGTTGGGCCACAGTAAGTACGTTAGTTGATTGATAATGCAGTTCCCTGATGGTACTAAGAGGATGTGGCCTTGAATTAGGTTGACTGCCTTAAACAGAACCCTGTTATATTTGATGTGATTTTAGTTTAGAAAAAAAATACAAGCCCACAGAGTCCTACTACATTTTAATATAAATGGAAAATAAAAGAGTCAGTCAACTTAAGAAAGTGATTTAAATAAATAGTATGAAAAGGTTTATAAGATCACAGGATATTTCTCTTTCTCTATGTGTATATGTATGTTTATATACGGATATAAGTACATATGTTTATGTAAATAGATTCAGTATATAAATAATATCAGCCAGTGGTACATTTCTATAATTTTATCATAAGGTAAAATGTTCTTCAATGTAGTCTTTCGCATCATAGATTTTAATTAATGATGGGTGATAAAAATAATTCAGTTTAATCTTTTAAGAAGACATCTTGGACAATGGTTTTGTATCACTGATGGTCTGAGTACATTTTACAATCACGATTTATGACAAACAAAAAATTAATTTCATTTATTTAAAGATTAAGTAATTACCAGGTGACTAGTACATATATACTTCTTTGTTACTTAAAAAAACTCTGTGAAATCATAGGAATAGAAGATATGGAGCTGTAACTCATTTTTTCATGAGAATACTGAATATGAATAAAGGCTACAAGGAACCAGTAAAATGTCAAACCATATCAGTATCAGTTTTCAACATATTATAGTCATTTAAAAGAGGGTTTAATATTTTAAGTCAGCTACCAAAAAATAGATTGTCACAGGTGCTTAAAATTATTAATAGCAAGGGTTCCGGTTTGATCTATTGGTGCCTCATGTTGTACATACTTTAATTATAAAATCTGCACCATTTTAGTACAATATTAGACTGTGAGCTCCAGTACTGAGCTGTTCACTTACATCTTCAGCATCTAGTACAGTGTATTACATAGATCAGGTCTAGAATTACCAACATTCAATCCAGAAAGAATAAACCACAATGAGCAAATAAAACACACACACACACACACACACACTCGAAAGCAAATTCCTGAAGCAGTCTACAATGAAGCCTGCTAAAAGAATTAGGAGGGGAACTTAAAACTGAAATTAAGTGATAACTCATAAGATTTCTAAAACAGAATATGAACTGCTAAATTAGCTTTTTAGGAACAAATATGAAAGTAAAATTATCCCACAAAGGACCAAATAATTATTTATGTAGTAAAATACAGTAACAGCTAACACTTAGAAGTAAATGCTGAAATTGGATAGAAATTACCAGCATTATCACCTCGTCTTGGAGGCCTTTTCTTCATGCCACTCCTGAAAATGAAGGATGGAAGTGACTACTTGCGTATTGGTGCCTCATGTTGTACATACTTTAATTATAAAATCTGCACCATTTTAGTACAATATTAGACTGTGAGCTCCAGTACTGAGCTGTTCACTTACATCTTCAGCATCTAGTACAGTGTATTACATAGTGGCTGTTTGCTTAATGATTCATTCTACTATGCATTCATTCTACATACATATAATATTAGAATAAATCAGGCTTTGTAAAAAGGCAGTGAAATTGATGATGAATTTCTGTATCAGTATTAACTAACATAGATACAGACGTGAAGAAAGTGATGACAGAGTGAAGTCACCAAGATGGTGGGGAAAGACATACCAGCCTTCATAATCCCACACACAAAAAACCAAATATAGACAGCTATCCACAAACCAAAATAACCCTGGGATGGTTCAAGGGCCCATTTAAGAATCCAAAACAATACAATGGAACAAAAAAAGAGAATATGCCCACAGAAAGGATTACTGATGGGATCAGCTACCTGAGAGGCCAGGAGATGGCTAAGAACAAAGAAGAAAAACAGAGGCTATTATCACACAGTGAGAGCCACCATGGTCCCTAGAGGCCTGATCCACAGAGGAGACTGGTTTTTCTTGTTATTGAGGTAGCCAACAGCCATTCCTACCAAGGAACCCCAGAGAGGGAGACATGGCTACAAAAACCCTTCCCCCTCAAGAAGTAGATGCTGTTGAGAGAGCTGCCACTCTCCCAAACCATGCAAGCTCTTGACCCCCGAATCATGCCTGCCCCATGAGTGTCCATACTCCAGACCCAGGCTCTATGGCTGCACTACACTTAACCATGCTTCAGACACCTGAGGCATGACCCTAGTGAGCTAGCTCACACCTCAGGACCTGGAGCCAAGGTCTCTCTGAGTGTGCCTGTGCTCCAGATACCCACACAGTCACTGTTGAAAGCTAGCCTGCACTCCAGCATCCAAGATAGGATCTGTGGCTACATTACACCCATCCACAGCTTGGACAACTAGCTCACACCCTGCAACCCAGAGCCAAGGTCCCTGTGTGTATGCCTGTGGTCTGGACACCAGCTCAGCTACAAGAGCGAGCTAGGCCCCTCCCGCCCTCAGAACTACTATGGCTTGGTGCATGCCCATTCTCCAGTTCCCTGCCTACTTCACAAACATCCATGCTTTGAACATCCTTACCAGCACAGCAGTGAAAGATGCACCTCGGACATCAGTGCCATTACCGCCCCAGGTCCAAGAGCAGTAGTCCCTCCAGGCATGCCTGTACTTGAGGCCTCACCTCTGGGGCCACTCCATGGGCATTACTCATCAGACACCAGTGCCACCTTGAGTGGGCCCCAAGCCAGACCCAGTGCTAAGTGGGATCCGCTCTGTCATAATTTCCCTGGTGAGAGAAAAAGCGAGTGGAAGGACCCTAGCAGCCCTCACCACCAAAGACCCACAACGGCCCTCACCATTGCTGTGGACACCCACATGTTTACCACTGAGGATCCCTGCAATCTTGTCAACACTAATATCAGTTGACAGAGTTGCACGCAGACCATGATGCTGTGCCCTCACTGGAGCCATATTGCTGTAGCCTACCTAAACATTGCCCTTGCACCATCCTACAGAGGAAGGTCTTACCACACTGAAACCTGTAATGGCTGGAAGAGGTGAATGCTCCACCAAATGCACAGACGTCAACATGTGGTAACAAGAAACATGAAAAAACCAAAGAAACATCTTACTGCCAAAAGAACACAATAGTTTCCCAGTAGCTGACTATAAATAAACGGAGATTTATCAACTGCCTGGTGAAGAATTCAAAATAATTTTGTTAAGGAAGCTCACCAAACTTTGAGAAAATACAAAGAACCAATTAAATAAAATCAGGAAAACAAAAAATGAACAAAATGAGAAATTTAAGAGAGATTAAGTCATTTTAAAAAACCAGAAACTTGAGTTGAAAAATACAATGAATGAAATGAAAAATCCAATATACAGTGTCAACAGCAGAATTGATCAAGCAGAAATAAGAACCTTGGAACTCAAAGACAGGTTAATTGAAAAAGATATAGATACATATACTAGGATGTATTTGGTCAAGAGAGCATAAAAAGTTAGCACTAATTTTTACACAGGCCAACAGCTGAATGAGTTATAAACATACTCTTCCTAGCACACAGATTGATCAATAACAACAAAACCTTGAAAGGCACATAAACATTGAAAGGCAAAGATCTTATACTGCCTTCCTTTGAAAACTTTCAACCCAAGGATAAACAATTTTAAGATAACTAAGCTAGAGTTTTTTAGCTTTTTATTCTTCACACTTTAATAGACACAAATCCTGACTTCTAACTCTGGAGCCCAAGAATTCTTGGGTTTTACCAACCAAAGTTTTCCATTATGTAGTAACATCTCCATCTGCTGGACTTTTAGGTGTCTGCTAATTCTATGATCCTGGAACTAGTGAAAATGCAACTTTTGTTTCAGAAGGGAGAACAGATATTATTCCACTTAACTCCATTTTTGCAAATATTTATCATGTGTTTAAGATGTGCCATACCCTGTACTAACTGATGTAAAAATGAAGACTGGTTAAGCCAAATCCAGTGGGAGAAAGAAATGTGTAAATAAATACCATAACTCAATGGAGTAAGTGACATACATCTTCCATTAATTTTGAGGTTGAGAAAGACTAGACCACTGAGAATAGTGTGTGGAAACCCAGGGGGATAGCTCTTTCCTGACAAAGGATATGTCTCCAGGACCAGCTGTATTTCTGTTCCTCCATCAAACCAAAAGTTCAGGTGTGGAAAAAGGGTGCAGCTGAGTACTGGGATGCATTCAGGATACAGCTGCTAAATCTAACAACAGTTTATTTGGCACTATAAATGGAGCTGGATTCTGCCTAGAGGCCAAAGACTGCCAAATCCTAATTTAAGACATTGCTTTTCAAAGAAAGAATTAAAAAAGGAAAAACTTATAATGAAAATACCTTATGACTTAAATAATACAGCACACACATTACCTTTAAATATGACCCATAGTATTTTGTTACATATGAGCTGTCACACTGACTCAAAACAGTTATTTCTTGCTGAATGTCTTCTATTTCATCTTCGGCTTCCTCAAGGTCTATGATTTTAATAGCAACCACTTGCTGAGTACGGTTATCAATTCCTTTGAAAACTTCTCCAAATGAGCCTTTCCCAATGCGTTCTAATTTTGTGAACAGTTCTTCTGGATCAGCTATATTATTCTAAAGGGGATGGGGAGAGAGAAAGAACACAAATGTTTTGAATTAAATTTTTTAAATGAAGGAAAATAAATCACACAAGACAATAACACATTTGTTAAATCATACACATTCCTTTGAATCTCCATATGTGCTTTGTTAGAACAACTGTAATACCAAATCGCCAACTAGTCCATATTCTACTGGATCACCTACACCAACCGGGCTTAGCTGATCCTGCTACCACAAACAATCCCATACAGCAAAGGTATCTCGTGCCTGACAAAAGGTCAGGCACTTTTTGGAAGAAAGCAGCTGATTATACACAGTTTTCACATTAATGCAAATGTAGCAATAGTGAGAGAACATCTAACCTAAGCTAAGGTGAATCATTTAAAATTGTAACATCCTGCCAATATTACCTTTTAACTCTCCTCTGTCTCCAACTCAGATATCCCAATCACCCCAACCACACTTAAAAAACACCATCTAAACAACAGAGAATGCAAAAGACTCCAGGTTTTACAAGTCTTTGTTTTTTGCTTTCTTTCTTTGCTTGGGATCCTTTCTATATGTAATGTTCTCATCAATGGCTGAAACAGGATTGTGTGCCTTTGTTACAATTGCTAGCACTCATGAGTAAATGGTAATATGTTGAACTTTCACAACTCATCTCACACTGAAGATCCAGAATAAGTTAACTTCGCTTCAGTAAAATCTGGAATCAGGCATAGCTTTTTAAGGTTAACAAATGTATAGGCATGACTTAGGTTTATAAATTCACCATCCTTTCCTGATTCAGAAATGTCCTTTATAATATACAATTTTGAATTAAAATTTTTCCCATGAGACCACCTTTATATCCTTAAACTCATACTGCTGAAGATATTATTGCTAATTAAGTAGAAACTCAAGATTTCCAACCCCCCAAAGTGAATTATTAAGTTGCTTTATTAATCAAAACTTTGAATTCCTTCAAAATATAGGAGGATGCTATCTAGGTCTGGTGAGCTACCTATATTTAATTTGTCAATTGGGCCTTGTTCATTTACTACGATTTTACCTAGTTTCACATCACCACCAATTTCAGGAGACCATCAATTTATGGATTTAGCATGTACCTTATATCTTCCTTTAGACAAAGAGGCCATTAAAGTTTGTTGTTTTTCTCTTATCAAGTTCTTTGCACCATGACCACCAAATAGACACATCACTACTATAGTAAACTGCTTCTGTTTAAGGTAACTTCAAGACTTATGACTACTTTTCAAGAATTTCACTAAATAATACAGCACACACATAACTGTTTTGAGTCAGTGTGACAGCTCATATATAACAAAATATTATAGGTCATATTTAAAGGTAATGTGTGTGATATATTATTTAAGTGAATTTTCTTTTTTCAACATGCCTAAAATACAGTTTGCATATGACCTGTTTACCTTATAAGCTTCCCCATTCCCCTTGATTAGATTTTTCCCATTTCTAAAAGATGCACTTTCCATGTGGAAGTCTCTGATATTGCGAGCTACTTGTGTATCCCCACCCGCCTCCAGTACCCACATGGAACAAATACATCTTGAGCTTCCCATATGGGCTTTTAAAAATAGTTTAGGCTTCTAGTAGGTTGCAAATGCATCTTTAGTGCTCACATTTTGTTATAATACCTTCTCAAGAACTTGAGTACCATCATTATTGATTTCCTTGGTGTCCTCTCTTGCTAAGACATTGTACTTCATTGTGATTACTATTACAGAGTGGCTAACCCACAGTTACCTCTTCCTACTTTGGGTGATGATTCTTGGCTTTGTAGTACCTTGTGGCAAAAAATACCCACCAAATAGCTCGGTGATGAGTTCACCTCCCTATAACTTCCTAAATTCAGTAGACTTGGAAAAAAACTATGATGAGTCTTTCAGTTTTTCTGACACAGCTACAAAATAATTCTAAACTTTGGAAATATGCCATTGATTAAAAAATATATGGTTATGTACCTTCTGATAACACTCTGGGAAGTGTGTGTATTCATTAACTTTATAACAAGAACTTTCTGTTAAGAAACAAAAATTAAATCCTAATCTTCTTAATTAGTGTTTTAAAAGGATTTGACTGAAACAATCAACCCCAGGGAGGATACAGCTGTTCCTTGCTTGCTATAATAAATGGGCTCTTGCAAACACGTAAATCAAAAATTTAAAAACCAAGTCACAGTTTGCATTTTAAAGAAGCTCTGAAGTAAACCCTAATTCATGAATATAATTTAAGATTTTAAATCAAGGAATATCAAATTGGAGACAGAAAAAGAGAAAGACTCATCATTTACACAATGTTTGCTCTTCCTACTCTTTTATTTTGGGTCTAAAACTTTTCATGCAAAACACCAAATTTCAGTGTGGAGGGAATCACGAAAACAAGATTTACTAGTATAACCTCACTTCCCTAACTATCGAGGTATAGAGATCCCTGCCCCACTTACCAATTCCTGAACCCCTGTACATTCAAGTTCTAATTCCCCCTTCATCATCTTAAACCAAAGTATCCTAAGTCTTTATTAGAACAGATTTACTTCCTGTTTTTAGTACAAGGGCAAAAGTCATGCAAATAAAACTACCTCTATAAAGAAGCTGGTTTGTCCAATCATTCTCATTGTTCTACGGAGTCTCTAAGAAAATCAAGTCATTTCCCTCTCTAGCCAAATCAAATATTAATTAAGAGTATTAAAGTTTCTAAATCTTTCTTACCTCTACTGCAAAATTACAATTTACTTCTATATCTGTGTTTGCAACGCCTTCTCAAAACCAAAGCCCAGGAAAGGGCTCTAAGTTCTGGAGCAGCAAATTGGAGGAACTGCTAAATTAACCTCATATTGATTTACAACTAATGGTAGATGCTTTCCACATGCCCCACAAAAAACTGGTCTGTGAAAATGAAAATCTCACAGATCCACCTCAGGGCATTCACATTATTCCTTGACCTGCTTTACCTGTTCTTTTACTTGAATTTGCACCCTTCAGCTATAAGTACACAGTTACAGATTTAAGTCTTAGACAGATGGTATCATTACCACTAAAACAACAACAACAACAACAACAACTATTCAGTATGGAAATACTCTCAGGAAGTCTAAAAGGAGAAAATTTAAGGTGATCATCTTGCTTGTCTCCTGTGGAAAGTCAAGGGCAGATGGAAGAAGGCTTCTTGGATACTTAAACCACAGAAACAGAGGGCTGGAAGAACTCTTAAAGATTCTCTAAATACTCTCCCATCCTGGCTATACATTAGAATTACCTGTATAACTTTAAGAATGCAGATACCTAGTCCTCACCCCAAAACTACTGATTCAGACTATCGGAGATTAGGGCCCTGCAACCAGTATTTTTTAAAAAGCTCCTTAAGTGATTCCTATGTAGTCATTTTTGCACCAGTCTTGAGATTCGCATTTGGGAACCACTGAGCAGACAAATGTGAAATTTGTATCTTTGATTACAGGGAGCTCATTATCCCTATTTTTCCCAGGCAAGCATATGGGTCTCATCTAATTCTGCACGCTAAAAGTGAACAACTTGGAGATTAAAATAAAACCAAGAGAACTTTGGTATTTACTATACATACCTACATTTGAAAATTTAAATCTGCAACACTTCTTCTAAGTATGTGTCTCTTAAATTAGCACAGTTGACCCGTGATCAACATGAGTTTGAACTGCACAGGTCTACTTATACACAGATTTTTATCAACCAAACCCGTAGTGAAAATACAATGTTCCTGGAATGTGAAACTCACACATACGGAAGGCTTTTTGTATCTGCGGGTTCCACAGGGCCTGCTGAGCGACTTGAGTATGCACAGATTTTGGTATATGTGGGGGTCCTGGAACCAATCCCTCAAATATACTGAGGGACAATTGCACTTATTCTCGAGACTAGAAAGGAGTATCTATCAATAAACAAGTAACATATCCCATACTCTTTGTGTACATATTCTTATTTTTTATTTTTATTTTGTAGAGATAGGGTCTCACTATGTTGCCTAGGCTGGCCTCAAACTCCTGGTCTCAAGCAATCCTCTTGCCTCAGCCTCCCAAAGTTCTGGGATTCAAGGCATGAGCCACCATGCCTAGCCTCTTTGTGTATATATTCTAAAATACTGTTTTACCCAATACAATCTATGTATAGGCTATAGGACATATAATCGGTTAAGATGTGATTTGTTTTCTTAGAGTCAAGTGTCTCACTATGTTGCCCAGTCTGGTCTTATACTCCTGGCCTCAAGCAATCCTCTTGCCTCAGCCTCTCAAAGTGCTGGGATTATAGGCATGAGCCACCGTGCCCAGGCCTAAAATGTGATTAATGATAGAGTTTTGAGGTTAACAGCCAATACTGACAAAGGGTAAAAGCTTAGATCTAGTTAGTAGAAAATGGGTCCAAATTACGTGTCTGTGGGGGGCATTAGGAATAGGCGGCCAGGAGAAACAAGAAAACTGTAGACAGATTTAGAATTCGCCCTGAGGTTCAAGTACCATGGAGAGCCAAAGGTGTGACTTGGAGAGCCAAAGGTAAGAAAGAACCAAAGGTAAATAATGTATTTCTTTGGATCTGAGCTAGCTAAGTAAGACCTCCAGTTTGGGACTGCAAGAGAAAACATAATAGATTTAAGGTAGAGTAGATAGGTTTTTCAGAGGATTTGACCAAGAAGAGTTGAGCTCAGGAGTCAAACTTCCAGAACCAAGAACCAAGCTGAGTAAGGCTGAACTTACTATGATTTGCACTTGCCTTCCTACCTTAATAAAATCCACGCTATGAATGCTGTCAGGTATAAAATAACCTTTTGCACTTTAAAAAGACTGGCCTATGTGTGGCACTATCAGTGACTCACTGATGAGGAGGGCTATTACAGGAAATGAATAAAAACTATTCTAATGATATCAAGGTTTAGAAAGCAAGATCTTTTATTTTCTTCACATTCTCAAGTGGGAACACCAGGAGTAACATGCAGTAAACAATCACAGAAAGTAACTAAAAACTTTAGCCTTACAATGTACTAAAAACTAGAGATATATCTAGTTAGCTACCTATTTAAATTGTTCAGATTAGTTCTCCCAAGCTAGAGATAAAATGCCTTTCTGGATTAATCTCATGCCTATACTGTCATCTCATAAGTAGAATGCATGTAAATAAAAGTCATTCTCTAGTGGCTTCCTGAATCTCAAATTAAATGACTGTTGTATTATGATTGACTATATTAAAATTTTTCACTTGCACTAGGAACATTGCCTAAAAAGTTTGTTGAGTGTTTTCTAACCAAGATACAGTAAGAAGAAAAAAAAGAAAAAGAATTAAAGTCAACAGCCATATATACCTCTTAGCACTGCTACATTCAAGACCACAGGGCACTCACTATCTTTTTAAAGTGCCAGATATGATCCAAGCACAACTGACTTCTCTCTCAGTTACAGGCTTTTTAGAGCTGGAAGGAAATGTATAGGTCATTCAATCTGACTCCTTATTACCACCATTAACAAGCATTTATTGTATGCCTGTGTGTCCTAGGCTAATGCCACCAAATGGAAGCTATGAAATTTAAAGCCATTTATATCAAAATGATGGTAGAGATAGAAAAAGGTTAAGAAGGGATGCAGAGCCCTGGAATTAAAAGAATTAGAGACTCTTTGAGAAGGACAGGAACTTAGCAAACATCTTATCCAGAATCTATTTTTACAGGGAGAAAACTGTAGCCTAGAGAAGTTATAAATTGTTCAAAAATGTAAGGTAGTTAACTAGTGGCAAAGCTCAAACTTGAGCCCAGATCTCTTGACTCTTATGTCTAAGGTTCTCTCACTACAGTTTGGAATTATTTGTAACTTAACTATACTCCCTTTTGCTATAAAACCAAAATTAGTTTCCATCATAAACAGATCACATTATTGTTCAATGTCTACTTTGTAATACCCCAACACTTAAAGAATTTGAAAAATTGAAACTTAAAAA
>VBSM01002707.1:2452755-2499158 GCA_008086735.1 Cheirogaleus medius
GCCTCGGCGTCCCAGAGTGCTAGGATTACAGGCGTGAGCCACCGCGCCTGGCCTCCATTTTCTAAATGATACAATTTCTTTATTATTTTTTAAATTGACAGATAAAATTGTATACGTTTATCGTGTACAACATGATGTTTTGAAGTATACAGTGTATACATTGTGGAATGAATAAATTTAGCTAATTAACATATGTATCACATGTTTATCATTTTTGGTGAGAACACTTAACATCTACTCTCTTAGCTTTTTCCAGAATATATTGTTATTAACTATAGTCACCATGTGGTACGATAGATCTCTTTCCTCCTAGCTAACTAAAATTTTGTATTTTTTGACCAATCATTTGCAACAATATGAATGAATTTAGAAGACATTATATTAAGTGAAATAAGCCAGGCATAGAAAGACAAATATCACATAATCTCAGTCATATGTGAAATCTAAAAAAGTTGATCTCATATAAGGAGAGTAGAATGGTTACCAGGAGCAAGCTGGAGTGGTGGTGTGTGGCAGGGTGGGGGAGGGGTTGGAGAGATGTTGGTCCAAATGATATAATTTCTTACAATTTTTGATCTGCTATATAACTGATTGGCCCCTGTATATATGCACAATTGCCAAATATTTTATATTACAATCTTAAAGAAAAGTGATCTGTAAGTAATCTTGACTTTCTGGGAAGGTTACTATACTTAGCCCCCTTTTTATTTTCCATGTCAACAACTAGACTGGAACAGGCTAGCCTCTAGGGTATAGGAGGCAAAGTAGTGGTGGTATTCCATATCACAATTCCCATAGGATCCAATGTCAGGAAGCCAACAGCTCCAATTTCACCTTTATCAGTGATTTGTTGTAGACTCCAGTAACCCTTAATACTGTTTTCAGTTCTGCTCATAAAAAAGACCCACAAATTGGTGAAATTGTCCAAGAATAAAAATAATATTTAGCAACAACTGTTAATTTTATGCTAGGTTTTATAAAGGCCTAGAATTATTCAAATGATCATGTGAATGCTCAGATTACTTTAATAATGAGAAGGATAAAGCAAACTGTCCATAAATTTTCCTAAACTTTTGAAGAATGTGATGTTAACAGAGTATTTCTCTACTTTGCACAACTTCAGGTTCATATTACAAGTATCTGATACAATTTTATGGAATTCTTAAGAAACCTCTGTGATTTATATTTCTGAAGTAAAATACTTAGCTTCACTATATTTTGCATATGACAGAATAAGAACTCAGATAAAAATTAAGTGTCTGTCTATGTTTCAAATTAAACATGAAGAATTTGGCTTCAGGCCAAATTTCTTTATGTGGACAGTTGTTTAAGTTTGTATTTCCATGTTTATAACAGCTCAGAATATTTAAGCATATAAAGAAAATGTTCTTAGTTTACCTATTTTTACGGTGTGCTCACATTTTTATATCTCTCTCAAAGGTTATTATAACTTGCCTTCACAACATAAAGTAGCAGTCAAACTGCCAGGTTCTACGTGTATGCAATGAGATAAATGAAATGTAGTTAGAATTCCTTGTGGTCATCAGACAGCATTTTATCAACTCATAGTTGAGTCTCTGTCTTTAACCATCCACTTAAAAGGCAGTTTGGAGATGGATGAGCCAGCAGCATTGCAACCCTGGTCTTCATGTCAAAGCATAAAGTCAAAAGTCTCACACAGCATTATTTTGTACTCTTAAGGCAACTATTTAAACTTTCAGCAACATTGTGCACAGCAACAAGAAAAATGTGTTCATAAAGCTGAAATAAAATTAAAGTTATAAGTACTTTTTCATCTCCCTTTTATTATTCCTATTTTTAAATGGGTCTCATTAGTAAAAATACTTAGAATGCAAATATTTTAGTAAAAGATAACTTCATTAAAATTATTACAAAAGGTTTTGACATAGCTGTATGAATAACATAACACTTTGAGGAGTTTCTCCTGATTAATAATTTTGAGTCTACTTCATCTTTAAGAATAAAAGGATAATTGGTAATATTCCTTTGTCTTAATTCCTCCTACTCAAGAGAGGATAGGAGAAGAGCTTTCTCTACTGCCTAACCTGCATTCTTCTTTGTACCCCAGCTTAGATCAGAAAAAAGAACAAGGAAGCAAGCAGGACACATTCTGGGATGTGAATAATGCAGTTCTTTACATGTTTGTATGACAATTCAATTTTCAACTGGGTAAAGAGGAATGAGATATTTCTTTGATTCTATTGTCACTTTACCACATACCACATTTTTTCCAAAGAAAAATGAAACACAGGAAGAATGAAAGGAAATTTAACCATACCTTCCTTCATCTTAAAAATCCTTAAGCAAGACCCAAAGTCCTAACAGGCAATATTTTTATTAGCTCCATTTCCCAGATATAGAGGTTTTCACATTCCCATTATTTTAATTGAGAGTAGAAATGTCAGATTACCTTGTCCAGCCAGGTAAAACATCTTTGGATCTAAGCTCTCTTAAATTAAAGGAAATAACTAATTTTGTCTTTTTGACTAACTTTCTGGGATCTGAAGTTCCCCTAAACCTTTAATTATATCCATGGGGAAGGGGAAGGAAACATCCTGCAAACAATCACATTCTTCTCTCAATAAACCCAAAGTCAAGGCTATCATCACAATAAATGCTGGATGCAAATTCCATTGCATAGTTTAGCTCATTCCTCTCTGACCTTAAAGCCATTCCAAAGGAAAGGAGGTCTGGTTTCTCATAAGTATTACAGAGGTAAAGAGAGCAGCAGAGAGGTCAAACAAAATTGGCTTAATTTTGCTTATCCCAGAAATTATAAGAAATCAGTGATTAAATGTTGGCTTCACCATCTGTATAATGAGGGAGAGAGGTGGACTTGATGATCTTTAAATTCCTTAGTGTTTTGAAGCTGTGTGAATCTGTCAAGTATTAGAAGCCAAGTCCCTTTGTTCCCCTTCCTTTATCACTAGAATTCGACAACCCTAGTTTTGAAACATAAGGTAATAAATTGGCATTGGCCCCATGGCCAAGTCTATAGCAGTACATGACAGCTCAAATGAAAAGTATTAATATATACCATAGTGTTCCAGTAAGAAATTCAGAATCACTAGTCCACTGCATTCAAGTCCCGATGCTTTGATACTATAATGAAGCTGGCCTAAAAGTCAAGGATGGATAAAGAGCAGCAGAGGAAGTCAATGTCCAGACTGATCTCTCACCCTTTACCCTGGCCATGTCCCATTATATATGAGTGACTGTCCCCAAAGAAGTTAAGGGGAGCTAAAAGTTCAGCTCATACAGGACCTAACGTTCTATTAATCTTCCTGTCCTTTAAATGTAAATTCACTCAGAAAGTAAAGTAGTATTCAGAAAGTAACATAGTTATACTTAACCATATATAGAACTTAACCACTTCGGTACGGCGCTCACCGGCCACAAGACCTTGCCCACAGCCGGCACTCATAGTCCGCACGATAGTTTGTGCTGTGCATCGACGACGAATCCGTTTTGCTCTTGTGTGATGAGGAAAGCTTTAAAGCACTGAAAGCTTGTTTTACTTTACAGGCAGCTTTAGGAAAATAACTGTAATAACTCCTACTAAGGACTTGTTAAAAGGTCACAGATTCGTAGTAACTTATTAGCTGAACGTACACACTGCAACTGCAGAGATAAAAGCAAAAGCTTTTAGCTGTTGACTAAAGCTGACGCTCGGCTGTGCGCCTTCATATCACAGCTGTCGGCTAAAGTCGACGATCGCGTTCATCTGTGGCTGTCGACTATAGTCGATGCTGGGCTGTGCGTGTTCATCTGTGGCTGACGACCATAGTCGACACTGGTACCGAAGTGGTTAAACATCCAACAAAACTAAGTGCCCAAAGGAAAAATTCCAGGAATATCTTACCATATCTCAAACCCAATGCTTCAGTAGGCAGTAGTTTAGACACACAAACTTAAATGCAATGCTTCATTAGGGAATGACTACATTTTTTTATTTTTGAACCTTCGACTCATGCCATTTTCTCAGTCTACAATACTTTGCCTCTCCTTCTCCACCTCTGAAAATCTCAGCATCTTAATTAAAAAACAAACAAACAAAAAAGAACCTTCCCGACCCTCTAGGGGAAGCTGAATAACCAAACATAATTCATTGCTTTATCTTTTGCCTTCCCACAGGCTTTTACTTGCACCTGCATTAAAGCACACATTTTACTATGTTTGCATTGTCTTTCATTGCCATGACCTTTCTATTTTCAACAGTAAGCTCATTAAGGATAGGGCTCTGTCTTATTCAGTGTCAGGCACCCTCACGATACCTAGCAGGATGCTTTACACACTGTGGCCCTTGGATGTTGCAAAGTATTTTCCTGGGGGCCCTCCTAAGATGAAATCTTTGGCATCAGGTTATCTTTTCGTCTAAAATTTGATTTCTGACTTTTGGTACAAGAGAGATTACATTCAATACTGAAGGATGTTAAAATAGACATGAAATATTAAGTCAAACCCCATTCTCCCATGCGATTAACAACAAAAAAAAAATTTGAAAGTTTTTACTTTCAACTGGAGAGAGAGTTCTTTAGGTTGCAAAGCAGCAGTTCTTTTAATTGTACAAATTTATAGGGTACATGTGCAATTACGTTACTTGCATAAATTGCGTAGTGGTCAAGTCAGAGCTTTCAGGGTATCCATCACTCAAGTACTGTACTTTATACCCACTAACTAATTTCTCATCATACCCCCCCTTTCTGAGTCTCCACTGTCTATCGCTGCACTCTCTATGCCCACATGTACACATTATTTAGTGCCCACTTATGAGAGAGAACATACAATATTTGACTTTTTGTACCTGGCTTGTTTCACTAAGATACAGACCTCCAGTTCCATCCAAGTTACTGCAAAATACATGATTTCATTTCTTTTTATGGATGAATAGTATTCCATTGTGGTTATACACCAAATTTT
Organism: Cheirogaleus medius; assembly: GCA_008086735.1. Lineage (NCBI taxonomy): Eukaryota > Metazoa > Chordata > Mammalia > Primates > Cheirogaleidae > Cheirogaleus > Cheirogaleus medius. The sequence continues at coordinate 2,457,697 of VBSM01002707.1, forward strand.
CTTTATCCATTAGTATGTTGATGGACACTTAGGTTGATTTCACATCTTTGCTATTGTGAATAGTGCTGTGATAAACATACGAGTGCAGGCATCTTTTGGATATATTGATTTCTTTTCCTTTGGATAGATACCTAACAGTGGGATTGCTGTGTCTAATTATAGTTCTATTCTTAGTTCTTTGAGAAATCTCCATACTGTTTTCGATAGAGGCTGTACTAATTTACATTCTCACCAACAGTGTATAAGACTTCCCTTTTTTCCACATTCTCATCAATATTTTTTGTCTTTTTAATAATAGCCATTCTGACAAGGGGAAGATGATTATCTCATTGTGGTAAGTATTTGCATTTCTCTGATGATAAGTGATGTTGAGCATTTTTTCATATACCTGTTGGCCATCTGTATATCTTCTTTTGAAAAATATCTATCCATGTCCTCTGCCCACTTTTTAATGGGATTTTTGTTGTTGTTGTTGTTTGATTTCCTTGTATATTGTCGATATTAGTCCCCTGTCAAATAGATAGCTTGCAAATATTTTCTCCCATTCTACAGGTTTGTCTTTTCACTCTGTTGATTACTTATTTGCTGTACAGAAACTTTTTAGTTTATTTAAGGCCCATTTGTCTATTTTTGTTTTTGTTGCCTGTGCTTTTCAAGTCTTAGTCATAAATTCTTTGCCTGGACCAATGTTCAGAAGAGTTTTCCCTAAGTTTTCTTCCACTATTTTTATAGATTTGGGTCTTACTTTTAAGTCTTCAATCCACCTTGAGTTGATTTTTATATAGGGTGAGATACAGTGGTCAGTTTCATTCTTCTACATATGGCAATCCAACTTTCCCAGTACCATTTATTAAAGAGGCTGTCCTTTCCCCAATGTATGTTCTTGATGGCTTTGTCAAAGATCAGTTGGCTGTAAATATGTGGCTTTATTTCTGAGTGGCTATTCTCTCCCGTTGATCTCTATGTCTATTTTCACACCAGTACCATGTTGTTTTGGTTACTTGTAATATAATTTGCAGTCGTGTAATGTAATGCCTCCAGCTCTGTTCTTTTTCCTCAGGACTACTTTGGCTATTTGGGCACTTTTTGTTTCCATATGAATTTAAAGGTTATTTTTTCTAGTTCTGTGAAAAATGACGTTGGCATTTTGTTAGAGATTGCATTGAATCTGTAGATTGCTTTGGGCAGTATCGTATTTTTAACAATATTAATTCTTCTGATACACAAGCACAAGATGTTTTTGTATTTGTTTGCGTCATCTACAATTTGTTTCATCAGTGTTTTGCAGTTTTTGTTGTAGAGATCTTTCACCTCCTTGGCTAACTTTATTCCTAGGTATTTTATTTTCTGTAGCTATTGGAAATGGGATTGCCTTCTTGACTTCTTTCTCAGCTGGACTGCTATTGTTGCATAGAAATGCTATTGATTTTTGTATGTTGATTTTGTATACTGAAACTTTACTGACTTCATTTATCAAATCTAAGAGTTTTTTTAGTGGTGTCTTTAGGGTTTTCTAGATATAAGATCATATCATCAGCAGAGATAATTTGACTTTCTCTTTTTCTGTTGGGATGCCTTCTATTTCTTTCTCTTGTCTGATTGTTCTGGCTAGGACTTGCAGTACTATGTTTAATAGAAGTGGGAAAAGTGGGCATCTTTGTCTTGTTCTAGTTATTAGAGGAAATGCTTTCAACTTTTCCCCATTCCGTATGATTTTAGTTATAGGTTTTCATATATGGCCTTTATTATGTTGAGGTTTGTTCCTTCTATGACTAATTTGTTGAGGGCTTTTATCATGAAGGCATGTTAAATTTTAGTAAATGCTTTTTCTGCATCTATTGATATGATCATATGGGTTTTTATCCTTCATTCTCTTTATGTAATGTATCACACTTATTGATTTGTGTTTGTTAGACCATCCTTGCATCTCTGGGAGGAATCCAACTTGATCATGTCATTATTATCTTTTTTTGTGCTGTTGGATTTGGTTTGCTAGTATTTTGTTGAGGGTTTTTGTATCTATGTTCGTCAGATATTGATATAGGCATTTAATGCTACTAACCTTCCCTCTTAGCACTGTTGTTTTCTGCATCCCACAAGTTTTGGTATGTTGTGCAAAAACAGCAAGCAATTCTTGAATATGGAGCTATGCCCCCAAAAAGAGTTTGTAGTAGCCACACACGTAAGGATTTATATCAGTGGTATATACAAATCTGATTTTGGAAGCACATCTGCAATTACTATTAACCAGATCCACATGTCCTTGAGCATCTAGGATGCTTTCATACTCTCATGCAAAGATTAGAGGCCTCAAAGACCCATAGTTTGCATATCACTCTGCTGGACATTTTTTAACTTAGTTGGGCTAAACGCATATAGAAATACACAATGCAACCGGGGGTCAGGTTTAACCATAAGCTTGAAGGTTAAAATTAAAGGGATTATTACAGAGTAAACAGGATTTTACGTAAACACGGCCTGGGATTAATAACAAGACCTAACTATAAAACATTCATTTGGAAATGGGGGAAAAGGCCATAGAATGAAAGGAAGACAAAGATTCTGTTAATATATAAATGATAAAGCAGGTATCCTAATTTATTCAGGCCATTATTTAATCAAGCCCACACAGGGCACTTCAACGTGATGGACTTTAAGAGCCTCATTATATGCTGCCTATATTAGATGTAAAATGAAAGGATGTCATTCTAGTACTTTCAGAAATAAACACCTTCAGTTAGACTCTAAGACAGCAGCCCTTTATAGCAAATATCGAACTATCACGGGTAATGTTAGGGTGAATCTTTAGCACACTTATTAAAATGCATTGGATTAAAACAAAATTGATTTGCTCACTGCCTATCTTTCTTCTAGATGCAGAACTCCAATTAAAATCAATAGGTTTGAAGCTTGTAAGCACAGCACTAAATTATTAACACCATGAGTTCTTTTAGAAAATTAACACTGATTGAAAAAGTGGAATTTTACATAGACTTACCTTTTCATTCTTAATGAGAAAGTGGCTGCAGAATAATTTCCTTCCAACATTTTCCTCCTTAATCAAATCTATAGTCTGAATGAATTTAATCAAATAGTATTCTCAATGAGTTACCCAAAGGAATCTTAGGACTAAGGGAAATTATCTCTTGGGTCCTGCTGCCTTTAACATTCTGTGATCACAGGAAAATGATACTGATGGCATGATGCCGTCAATAGCAAACGATTTTAATCTTGGCAAACACTAAGAATGGAGCAGAGAGATTATAGGATACTTTAAAAGAATATTTTCAACAATCTATTTTTCATTTCCCCGAAGTGAAAAATATCCTCAGAGTGTGTGTTTATGTGTACAAGTTTAAAACAATGCTTTTTGTCAGTTTTTTATACCCTATCTACGTCTTTAGAAGATTTGGAACAGTGCATTAATAAATAAGAATATATTCAAAAACCAAGTAAAATGGTGAGTGTGTGTATATATATATATGTGAAACAGCTGTACTTAAAAACCTAAGCTTAGAAGAACTATTACAAATGAGTCTAAAAGTTAGCTCTGCACTGAGCATGACAATACACGCAATATATGAGAAAGGAGCTTACATTTAACAAGACAGGGCCTGGATTTCAGCATCCTCATTATTATTACCTTTCCTTTGCACAGGGAGTACCATTCATTTGGGGAAAAAAAGCCCTAAATATTGCCATATTTCCATTTCCCCAAAGAATTCCAGCTTAGAAGACTCTTGTACTTTTTGTTGTGAATTTATTTCCTCTTGAAGTTCCCCAAGTATTCCTGAACTAAAATTTCTCAAACCTATATCCATCCCCTTCCACAGCCCATTGTCAACAGCACTTGTGAATATCCTAATCCCTATCCCTATGGGTAAAAATTTGCCAGTATTTACACTCATTGATATGTACTAACATTGCTGATGTTACCAAAGTGTGAATTAAATGTTCAAATAAAGGGGAAAATGCTATTGAAATTGTGAGATATCTACTAACATGAGTTGAATCTTTTAATTTTTAACAAACACCATTTTAAACATAAAGCTGTTCCCATGTTGTCCACACAAATATGACTAACATAATATATACCAGTGTAAATACAAAGCATTTATTAGTCCTTGTCTATTTTGCGATCAATTTAACAAAGCGATGATTCTCCAATTAGGATAATCAACATCGAGTACCACATTTAAATACATATACAAAAACTGATTTTTTTCCTTCAAAAAATGCTATGTAGTCTGTTTTGCAACTGTAAAGGGTAGTAAGATTTTAGAACTAGAAGTGATCCTTATAAACTACTTGGCTTTTTTTATTTTATTGTGAGTGATTTCTAGCTGGGGATGACAAACAAGTAACCTCAGGATGGAGACAAATGACAAAGTTCCTTAATTAGTTCTTGAATTGCCAGAGCCAAAATAAGCTTGATGAGCAATTCAAAGTAATTAAAATGCTTTGAACAGTGTCTACCCAAAACGATCAGTGATCTACAACTTGAGCTGACTTGTACCTTTTATTTAATATAACCCTAACCAGAGAGAAAGTATCATTCACCAAACAAATCCTCACTGCCCGCCCCCAAAAGATTTATAAAACATTTTGAAAAACACAACCTTACAACTCTCTTTGTCCTTCCTTGCTTTGGCTAATTTCATTCCCTCCCTTTCTTCACACCCAGTCTTAAAGCCAGCACAGCTAACCAGTAGTGCCTTTCCTGACTATCTCAGCAGCCTGGCTAGACTCATCTTTCCTCCGAATTTCTGGGCAGGCTAGTAGGGAGCCGCTGAAAGCTTTCAGCAGATGACTGAAAAAATAAAGACTGTGTTTCAGGTAACTCCATCATGTCTGCACGCAGCCTCAAGTCTACTTAGTAACAAAGGCCAGAATGGTGTGACAAAAGAAGGGACGACGACATTTTCCAGAAGAAAAATGCTGAAAGAACTTCATGATTAAGTGAATATGGAGATAAAGGAAATCAGTAGCAAATTACAAGTAATGCCTGCTGGTCTTTTTTTCCCTTGATAATTTTGTGATTTGCCAATACACGTTTAATGGCAGGAGGCACCTTCTCCACTAAATCAAGTAGTTAAGTGGCATTGGCAGAGCCTGATTATTTCATATGCTATGATCTAATAATTTTAATGCATTTTTGATTAAGTATTATTCTCCTTACTGCTGACAAGGTACCTGAGATGTTAATTGTAGGGTGAAGACACTTACTCAGTACAAGGAGGAAACAAATGTGATTATATCTGACAGTTAACACTAGCTATTCACTTTCCTTCTCTAATAGATGTGGCTGTTTAATTTAAAATACTGATAAAAGCAATTAAGGCTCTTCCCTGCCATCCCTTATATTACTTTATAAAATTTACCCACTTTTCTATCTTTAGAAACTGAGAAAAATATTAAAATATATCTGTACACAAACACATACACATAATTTGTCAATTCATTACCAATATAACTTTCTATATAATTCAATGGTTAAAATTTATCTCTTAAAAGCAAAAGAAAAATGTCTACCTATTTATAATACTATGATCTGAAGTCTTTCCTTGAATTAAGCATTACAATGGAACCAATATACCAGTCAGTTACCGTAGCAAAGAGAAAAACTTTTCTATTATCATACTATATCCTCAACCTCAGTGCAAATACTATAAAAATGTTTCCTTCCTTTAGATCAGCAATTCTCAATGGGGTTCAATGCCCTAAGGCAGGGGTCAGCAAACTTTTCTGTAAAGGGCCAGCTAGTAAATATTTTAGGCTTTGCGGGTCAGGTACACTTTGCAGTCTGAGTCTGTCACATCTTCTTCCTTTTTAACAGCCCTTTAAAAAATGTAAAAAATATTTTTAGCTTGCAGTTTACACACAACCAGGCTGCAGCCAGGGATTGGCCCTTGGCTATAGTTTGCCTACCGTTACCCGATGGAACCTATTGCATGTAATAAATTAACAAAAATCTGGAGCATCTATAATCAGGCTTCATTGTATGTCCTTCTTGGGAGAATTAATAAGACAGTACCTCAAAATCATTTTCTCTGTTTTATCGTTCAGATGGGGAACCCTGGTTGAGAAAGGCTGAATTAGATTAACAAAGTTTCAAAAACACTACTGGAAGATGGTGATAATCATGTTAAAAAAATACAGGCATTCAACAATATTTACTAGAGAGAACTTAAAAATCCAAAATTTCAAGGAACTTTCCTTTTATCCAAAGCATAAGCCGAACATCATAATTTTCTCTTAGAAAATTATGCACAGTAAAAACATAATTACTCATTAATTGTCTCAGTAGAAAATTAATTACATCTAATTCAAAATTTGCTTAGAATAGGTACCTGATCCCTTCGAAATATAAATACAGGGTGTCCCAAAAGTCTCCCATACAAAGGAAAAATTTTGTAAGATTTTGTAATGAATATTTTATAAATAAAGATGCATTTAGCTACAATTTCCCATTTTCCCTATGTATGGCGACTTTCGGGACACCCTGTAGCATGTGTGCCTTATCTTCTACAAATAATAACCTGGTTCCAACTCCTGAGCAGAATCCCCCAAACTCACAGTTTGAGAGCTTAAGGGTTACCTATGCAATTAATTCCTTTCCTTTACATTTGCAGAGAGGCATGCAGGCATTATTACACAGTATAGTGGAACAGAATACACTACATCCTTCATTCTAGTAGTAAGGAAGAAATGATTTAGTGTCCTGCCAGAAAAATATTAAATTCTCAAGCTCTGGAACCACTTGGCCATATTAAATAAGACTATTCTTTCACAATCAACAGATCATCTTTTCAGTTAAGGGAGTTTTTAAAAAACATCTAAAGCTGTGTCTTATCTTTCAACCAAGATCACCCCTACGCTATAATTGCACGATGCACTATCATCAAAAAATACACACAAGAGTAATCAAATTAAAATGCTTCTTGTTATACAGATTGACCCAGAATCCAGGCATGTGGGTGGACAAAAGGAGAGAGCCTTCTCTTTCCTGGAACTCCGAGAGGGGGCTGCAGTCCCTGGGCAGAAAACAGTGGTTTTTCTTTTCTTTTTTTTTTTTTTTTTTTTTTTAAGTATGAAGACATTTATACCTTCTAAACCACTGGAAAGTTGAAAGTCAATAATAGAAATAATACAATATTTAGTATCCATAGGTGTTCTTAGAAAAAAGTAATTGGACCACTACTATTTAGAACTCTTCTCTCAGCCAAAACATAAATCAAGTGGTGCTAAAAAGTCATTAGGCAAACTTATTGAAACGTACATCCGAGATGCTACTCAGCCTTGAAATGCTGCAAAGAACTGTTTTAATCATTCCCTGAGGGAGACCTTTAATGCTAGAACCTACTGGAAAGGTAACAATGATATTAAGTCCAATTATTTGAAAGTGAGACTCCATCTCTTTAGTCTCCTCTCCCCATAAAATAGTAGTCCAAATTAGCCAAATAAAATCCAGTGATATTCTGGCATTTTTCCTCACTAATGAAAAGTATTCATTTTGGCTACAGAGGAAAAAAATGCCACCCAAAATGACTCCAAGTATCTATAAACAATTTATTGGCCCAATATACATGTCACCAAAATTGCACATCTTAAATAGAAAAGCAGCTGAAATAACCAACCCACATCGTCAGTTCTTTTCCCTGATCTTTCACAAGCTTTCTGCTAACCAAAAAGACTCTTTAGACATTTTTTTGCCATAACAAATTAATTATGCAAATGTAACTTTTATCACAGAAGTCATAAGCAACAAGAAAACAAAATGAATTACTATTACCTCCCCAATTTCCTTTTGTGTTAGCTCTTTCTCCTCTCTGCAGAAAGTAGAGAAATTTCCCATTCTAAAAAAATATAGAGAGAATTCTCAATCTTAAAAGCAAAAGATTACTTTTCCCTTTCCTTGGAAATACTGTTTTTGTCTTCTTCCAGAGTCCAACACCTTTTCCCTCACCTACATTTTCTGTTTGCTCATGAGGCAGCAGTAATCTTCTGGTATTATGAAATTCTACCTTCCCTAAGCAGGGTTTACACTGCAGCCTCCAAAAAACGATGTCTGAACCTCAGCAGATAGAAGATCCATAGCAACAGCGGTAATAGTTTTTTTCACTTGCTATTACCAGAAATCACAGTCCAAAAAGACGACCATAGAGGTGTCACCTATGCTAAAATCTCGAAATTGATTCATTATTTAACTAGTTGAATCCCACGTTTTCATTTTATGTGCCCTTTGGGAAGCCTGTGACAGAGTAAAAAAAGATCTTTCAGTCACAGTAACCATTTTTTAGCAAGAGATAAATAGTTAAAAAAAAAAAAAGCAGCTCTCAGGGTACAAGATTTTGTTTGTCACGGAAACAGAATCCAATGCCTGATCCCCTCCATTCCCTGTCACCTTAGAATCTATTATGAAGTACCTATAAGATTTTTATCTTTAAATAAGAGCTTTGATAATGATGCCAAGTTTCTGTTAACTAGAAGTCATCTGTATATTGCCCACATAGCTCTGATTTTACTAACAGGTAAAAAGATTTATATTTATCAAAAGCAGTTCCTTTGATGCAATGATTCCCTGTAAGACTATTCTATGGGAAAAATTAAGCAGAGAATTGGGAATCTTGGTAAGTATAATGCTATATAATGTTCAATTCTAATTCACTAAAACTGCTTGACACTGGTATTGAATTTCATTAAAAGTCATTTTTCATGATCTGTGCCCTGTATGAAACAAATTGCTGTGAGTTCAATTTCTTCAAGAATACTGAGTTTAAATATCAAAGGTAAAAAGAACTAGGTATGATAAAATGCAACATGTGTCATAATAAAAGTGCAGTATGTATAAAATCCTCATAACTCTATTATGTATTTGGACGCAGATACATATCCACATATGTTTTTACCTTCAAGTAAATGAGGTTTTAAATGAGGTAAGGAATTCTATGTATTTTTCATATAATACAAATATTTAGCAAGCTCATGGATATCACAATTTTTACTAAATATATAATTTTTATATAAATTTTACAGACTTCCTTTTATACAGATTTTCTTAAAGGACATTGTGAAATAATATTTTTCTGTTTCTTCAACTTAGTAATTATCCCATCTTTTATCCATTTTTATTTTGAAAATGCATTTTTCTACTTTTCAAAAATAACTATATGTACAATTGGTATAGTTGGTTACAAACTCTCTAGGCAATTGCTGAGCCTTATTTTTTGAATAGATTTAAAGTATTTCAAATGTAAAATATACTTCATGTGCAATACACATTGCCTATGCATATATACATCCATCCATCTATCTCATTTTCCCCAATACAAACTTAATCTACCCTCCAGAATAATGAAAAATGGGTCACAAGAGTAGGTGAGTATCCTAGAAAAGAGAGAGCTACCTAAGCAGTGTGAGGTAGAAGGTAAATAAATGTAGAATTTTTACATCCAAAGAAATTTTATTCCCTAAAGGAGAAACAAGTCACCTAGTGATTGCAGATTTATGCCAATGAAAATTAAACTCGGCTTATAATGTTTTTAAAGGGACATTTCCTCAAATGCTTTTGAAATTCTCATTAGTGGCAAATCTTTGATTCTGAAGGAAAGATTTGTTTTTGCTCATTGTGGGTTCATTTTAAAAACTGAAAAGTAATTTGGATCTAAGGCTGGTGAATGAGGTGGATAAATTAAGTTTGCTCACATTGTTTGGTATTGGCAAACTCATTAAACAGGCCCTGTTTGCTTCTCTTATTTTCAGTTCTAATCCTTTCTTTGAACTAAACTCTGACCTTTTCTACATGACACCTATTGGCAAATGGTGTCACGTAGGAAATCTGACAGGTATAAAGAATATTTTAGAGAGCAGAGAGGCCATTTAGGAAGTGGTTTGATATTACCTTAATGATTCAAAAGTAACTTCCTCTCCCTTCCAGGAATTTACAAATGTAAACACAAGTTGGCTTTGTCGTATCATGATTGTGAATGGGTATTTTTTTATATAATAGCAGCTCAGAGCTCTTAAGTCCAGTTTATTTTTTGGAGGGTGGGGTCAGGAGACAATAATGGGAGAGGGAAAGGAATTATGAATAAAAATTGGTGAGATGTATCAAAACTGGAAAAGGTCTTAAACATACCTATCTTTGGGGAAAATATTTACTGGCATTTAAGATAACTGACACATTATTTCACTTGAGCTGAGTTGCATTTTTGCAACTATAAGCATAAATATATTTTATTTTCTTAATAAGTGTTTGCATTTGAAGATGAGAGCATCTACTGAGCTGTTTACTATAGTAAACACCTAAGGACACTAAGCATGGTAACATAATTCCACAGAAAGTTTCTATTTGTAAGAATTTGTCATCTGGCTTATCCAGACACAAAATTAAATATATATATATATATATAACAAAATAAAACAAATCAATAAATAAAAACTGAAGTATTACTTTACTTAACAGCACAAATGGGCCAATGATAGCTATAATATATAATAATGAGGATGGGCATTTGCTGTCTGAGTTGCAAAGCTACCTGGATGAAGGAAAACAGAAGTCATGAGTGACAGTGAGATTTTGGAAGCTGTAGAACTTACAAAGCTGAGTTCAACTTCTTGGAAAGATAATTGGAAGTCTTGCTATTTTCATCTCTCGCAATTTCATCTACTATCTCTCTCTATGCAAAACTCTCCAATCTTTATCTTCTCTCCTCAACAAATGTGTTACTAATTGCTTCTGCTTGGATGTACCAGCACTTCAAATTCAACATTCCTAAAAATGTACCCATTTTCTTTCAAACTCAGCCATATCTTTGACTCCACTCTCCCATCATGTTTCCCCTCTTCCCATATTCAATCAGTCACTAAGGTCTGTTAAAGTCTTCCTTGAGTGGTGCTCAGAGTGGTCCCCAGACCAGCAGAGAGCAGCTGAGAACTCATTAGAAATGCAAATTTATGAGATCCACAACAGACCTATTCAATCTGAAACTCTGGGGCTGGGCCTAGCAGTCTGTGTGTTCACAAGCCCTACAGGTGGTTCTCATGCATGCTCTATTTTGACCATCACTGCCCTAAAAGCCTCCAGCCTTCCCCTAGCTCCAATCTAGCCTGCCAACCTTCCAAAACAAACAAAAACAAACAAACAAACAACACTGCTTCTACCATTTCACTATCTTGCTCAAAAACTCCTTGTTATGGACTGAGTAAAGAATAAATGTCTCAGTCTGGCATTCAAGGCCTTTTACAATCTGGCCCTAACATAGTTTATGCCAATAGGTACCTACCTCAAACCTCTTATAGAAGGAACCTCATGTGTGCCCCTTTGTGCCTTTTCTCCTGCTTGTCTCCTGCTCTCTTTTAAGGGTCTGTTGAAGGCTGCTCTGCCTAGAAGCAATGTAGTACAGTGGCAAAGTGTATAGACAGTGCCCCGCATAAAGGTATTCTATAAGCCTGCGGTCCCCAACACTAGGTACTGTAGCCTCTTAGGGAGCTTAGCCATCCCCACCATGTCTGTGGAAAAATTATTTTCCATGAAATTTAGGAAGGGGGGCACACAGCAGGAGGTGAGCAAGCAAAGCTTCATCTGTATTTACAGCCACTCCCCATCCCTCACTCGCATCACTGCCTGATCTCCACCCTCCCACCCCCATCCGTGGAAAAATTATCTTCCATGAAACGGGTCCCTGGTGCCAAAAAGGTTGGGGACCGTTGCTATAAGCAATAGTTTCTTAGTCCAGTCTTTCTTTGGGATGCTTCCACCTCATATTCTATCTTATCTAGCACTCATCACTATTGCTCTGCATTGTTAGACTTCTAAATATGTAGGGGTCTAGTCACTCCAGTTAGACTATAAACTTCTCGAGGTCAGGGACTCTCTTAAACTTTGTGTGTCTCAAAGACAGGCATCAACCATTATGTATAAGTACAAAATAGGCCTTCCAAACTTTGCTGCTAATGATTTTCTAGCTTAAATCAGACCCAGTTGTTTCATAAAAACTAAGTGTATAAAAACATGAAACCTGGGTCACCACTGTCCAACTTGGGAAAATCTAATATATTACCATTTACTGACAAGCACATAAGGAGGCTCAGAGCTAAGTTCAAACAAAGGATTTGAACTAAAACTAGAGAAGCAAACAGGACCCTAATTAATGAGTTTGCTAAGTGTTCTTCCCACGGGGTCAGTAGCACTTAAAAAGCATACATTTGAAATATGCTTCTTTCCCTGAGGCTGCCAGACACACTGACTATAGTCTCTTTAACCACAAAAGGTCAAAGTTCTATTTTCTATCACCATACTTAGTAGCATGTGTGCATGCTTTGCTGATTGGTTTCTTTTGTGTTTCTGCTTAAAGTTAAGGCAGGCAGCGGGAAATTGAGACCAGGGAGTTTAGCAACTTTCCCAGCAGCAGTAATGATGAGGCAGAGGCTTTGCGAAGAAATTCTGACTTTATGGTTTCTATTGGCCCAGCTCCCCCAAATTTCATTGCACTAACAACTTATGCCCCACCTGATTATCTATGTTGCCCATCCCTCCCCCATCACAAGCTGCTCCGTTATTTATACTACAGTGCATTCAAGCAGTTAAGCCTAGCTTAATATAACATACTGTAAAGTGATATGTCCCAAAGCCAATGGTTTAATGGAAAGCTGGGGGAGGGGAGGAGGGTTAAAAAGGCACTAACAGAGCAACTCAAAAATGCATTTTCAAAGAAAAATCTGGATGCTTCTGGATGTCCTTGAAGTATTTCCTCCACCTGCCAAAAATTCGCTCCTGGGATTGTGTTACCAGACACTACTGAAACCTGGTAGAGTAATTCACTAGTCTGCTTAGAAATTTCCTAACACATCTAATGTGGTATGTATTTCAAATCCAGTAAAACTTCATTAAGTTGATACTGGGAAGCTGTTTCTATAATTCAAAGCAACTGTTATTGTTGGCTAGACACCCTATTGTTCTGCAATAAACAAATTGAAAAAAAATCAGTGATGGTTGATTTGAACTCAACTTGTTTCAGTCCTTTGTATTTTAAATTAATAGAGTTTTACAGAATTTTTTTCCCCACTTTTTCTTTAAGAGGTGAAAGGGGAAGAAGGAAATAAAAAAAATACTACTAGCAACACACAATCTCTGTTACAACGATCACAAAGAAAGGTTGAAAAGCTTTCCTGTAAACATTTTTGAGAAAAATACAAAAACACAATGCCTTGGATTTCCTCAACAGCACATTTCTGAAGTTACTTAACCAAAAAAAAGGGGGGAGTATGGACACTTAAGAAAAGATAATTAGAATATTTTCAACTCTTTCATCTAAGCTATCTGTAATTTTGTTTACTCTGGGGCCCAGGAAGTATGAACCACAATTTTGTTCTAATTTTGCCAGACTATCCAAAGTTATACCATACTAATGCTTAATCTGATATTTTAGGACAGGAATTATTCTAATCCATGATCCTGTGATATACGAAGGAAAAAGAAAGGCCAGTAGGCCACTGTGAGAAGAATACTAGAACAAGTTCAGAAAAGGCTGAGGGAGAATTCTCAACAGCATTCTGTAGCTCTGTCCCCAGTAAGGTATATGTAGGTGGGGAGAGGCAGGCAGGAATAGTGGAGAAGAAAAGGATAGGTTATTTGCCTGAGTCATATGGGGTTTTGGGGAGGGACAACAAAGAGAATCATGGGTAGAGTTGGTCAGCAATGTGCTCTTAGCTTTATTTTAAAATCCAAGTTTGAAGGCATTTTCCTATAGAATCACTCTATTTTATAGGATTGTTGAGAAGAATTAGTTAATATCTTTAATATATATATTTGATGTCTACAAACATTAATTCAAAGATGTGGTCCCTACCATATAACACTGTAGTCTAAGATGGCAGATGAACAAGTGAGAAATGTAGATGGGGTCAAGAATGTATAAAGAAAATGTGGTATATATACACAGTGGAATGCCATTCAGCCATAAAAAGAGAATGAAATCCTGTGATTTGTGGCAACATGGATGAGCCTGGAGGACATTATGTTAAATGAAATAAGTCAGGCACAGAAAGATAAATATTGCATGTTCTCACTCATATGTGGAAACTAAAAAAAAAAAATGTGAGCTCATGGAGGTAGAGAGTAGAATGGTGGGTATTAAAGGCTGGGATGGGAAGGGAAGGGAAGGGAAGGGGAAGTTGGGTATAGGCTGGTTAACAGATACAAACTTTCAGCCACATAGGAAGAATGAGTTCTGTTTTGCAGCATTATTGGGTGAATGTGATTAACTATAATTTATTGTATATTTTCAAAAAGAAAAGAGGATTTTGAATATTCACAGCACAAAGAAATGATAAATATTTGAGGTAATGGATATGTTAATTACCTTGATTTGATCATTATACATGTATTGAAATATTCTGAATCCCACAAATACGTACAATTATTATGTGTCAAGTAAAAATAAAAGGAAAAAGATGGGGTCAAAATTTTACTTGTGTGTACTTTATTGAATTTTGTTCTTTTTAAAGTGAGTTACCTCATGCCATTCCTGCAGAGACACTGTTTTATATGTACCTGTGCTGGATATTCTTTGAGTCTTAATTATGAGAAATGAAAAGGAGTTTGTTGTATCATACCTAGTAATAGTGGGGGTCTTTTGTTCTCCTAACTCCGTTTTCCTAGCAACAAATATAATCAGTAAAACCACCAGTCTTTCAGAAGACACAACTCAAAGACTATTTATTATCAAGATATCTGAAATTCTACTATTAGATTTCCATTTCTTTAAGGCATTATTCCCTGTAAAATGTGAACACCCACAGAAGAGGACACACACCAAGTTATTAATCAAAAACATCTTAATATGAATGAAATTATCAGATTCTTTCTAATGTGACAGCTGGGACAGGGAAGTAAAAAATGTTTTTTATATATTTGTTTTGGGGGAGGAGGAGGATAGAGGGAAGGGACAAGAGGTAAGTAGGTCCTAATCACTAGGGAGAGAACCCTGAAGAACCGTGGGAAACTACAACTAGAAGGAAGGGGAAAAGAAGAGATGAGAGGAAGGGGAGGTGGGAAGGCTATTTCTCCCAAAGACACAATTTCTCTGAAATCAGCCCTGGTTACCAGATGAGCAATGAGGCTTATTTTTCTATCAAAGCTCTTGGAAGGCAAGGGAATGAGAGCTTCAGTATGTGGACAGTTGATGTGTAAGTATATTTTGCTAGACGTGTTACATAGAATGCATTAAAATCATTTTAATAAGTATAGAAAGTCTATAGTATACACACATAAATGGGCCTTCATTATCCACAGAATTTAAATATTATACAACATATTTAAAGAAAAAGTCAGAATTTTTAAAAGTCAGAAAAGTCCAGTCTGTAGTATACTCAGTAGTCAACACTTTCACATATAATTCATACCTAATGGTGTAAAGAAAAGTAAAATACATCGTCCTTGCCTTCAGAAAATTTACAACCTAGTTTAGGAGACAAGTATAACATACATAATTAGAGAAAATCTAAGGCAGTATATAAATCAAGGACTAGACTGTCTACTACTGACAATAGATATAATAGGTGCTTGGAAATAGAAGAGATTTCTATAGTCTAGATTTAACAGGCGTCCTCAAACTGCGGCCGGCCCAGGACATTTATCCGGCCCGCCGGGTGTTTTTGCCGCCGCTGCCTGTCCTGCTTAGCAGCCGACTCGTCCCGGGCCCACAGTGCGCACTCTCCAACGGTCTGAGGGACAGTGAACTGGCCCCCTGTTTAAAAAGTTTGAGGACCTCTGGTCTAGAACATTCAGAGAAAGTTCATGGAGAAGGTAAGATGGAGACCTTGAAAAATCAGGTAGAATTTGACCGATCAGTGACGACTGCATTGTAACTGGCATGGTAGTGGAAAACGGATTTCTTGTTAGTAAGTAGTGAAACTAAGTTTAGATCTATAGAGAGAAACCAGGTAACAAAAGTATGGAAAGCTGAGCAGAGGGCTATGGGTCTGATGGGGGTGGGGTGGGAGTGATGATTGACTTTCAAAAGAAAAATGTGGGTTATCAAGCAGGAGAGAGATGAAATAATGACAGTGTTTTCATGTGATTAGCCTAGCACTGTTTTGCAGGATGAACTGCCCATATACATCATAACACTTTAAAAGGTATATATTTTAAAAGGAGCATATTTTGAAGTAGCTTAAAATATACTCCACAGATGATAGTTAATTCATTCTAATAACCTCTCATTGAGGCAAAGGAAATGTAGCTTTTATTATTCTTCATTTTATGGATGATTTGCTCAAGGTCACTGAATAAATGAAAAGCAGAATAAAAAAATACAGTATCACAATGTTTAATGGTTCCTAAGTACCAGCTAAATTATATTCTCTCATTTTCTACGACTCAAGCAAGGGAAGTACATGATGGACCTTTGTACTCAAGTGCCATTTCTAGACTCTTATTACTGTTCAAGGCACATGTCCTACCATGCCCAATTCCTGTTTACTCTTCTTAGAGCCCTCAGCCCCCTAGCTTCAAACCTTCCAACTACCCTCACCTCTCTCAGCTAATAGTTGGCTTTTATTATTTTGTTCCAGCTGGAGCTGGTCTCCTGCCATCATCATTAGCATATGCAACACCTCTGCATCAACCACTCAACAACAAGGAGACAATGGTTTGGGTTCATCAATGCAAGGCAATGCTTTCCACTTCAAATTGCAAATCTGATTAGTCCCTTAAGGCAGGTAAGAACTCCACGTCCTGAACTCTGATATCAAATGGAATTCTTTCCCCAATTTAGGTTTCCCGATGACAGTTAAATAAAGAATTCCCCCCAGTTAACTACCTCTCTATCTTGATACATTTTCTTATCCTTCCATGCATCTTAAAGCCACCTTTCCTCTTCTTATAACCTATCTCATGAGGGCCATCATTTCCACATATTCTCTCCAGCATTATGAACCTCTCCCACTTTGGTGGCTCCAGTCTTCCCTTTTCAAGTAAAGTGCTTGGCATATAGTAGATGCTCAGTAAATTTTCTGACGAATACCTAAAGCTCCAGTTCTACATATTCAACTACTTGTTAGATATTTTGACTTTGTCAGCCCATTGTTATCTCAAAAATCACAAGTCTAGAACAGAAATCATTAACTTCCTACTAGATCTGGCTCTTCCCCATCACATTCCAATTTCTTTCAGATGTACCATAATTCTCCCAGTTCCCCATATTCAATAACACAAAGACTTTGACTTCTCCCTCTGTACCTAATTATTAAGTCTAGTCATTAATTTTTTTCTTCATAGTACTAGGCATATGGAAGGCAATCTGTCAATGGAAGGTCTATTTTGTCTATACAGCTATGATTATCCCACTGAAACAGCCTCCATAGATCAAACTGCCTTAAGTCCCTCAACCCTCCATTTCATCCATTCATCCAATCTTGAAATTTCTCTTCCTATATACAACGTTTTTTCATTGAGTCTCCTTTACTCAGAAGTGTTTAATGACTAGCTGAAAGGCCAAAATCCTTCCTTAGCATTTAAGGACCACCATGATCTGGACCCAATCCAGTTTTCCAATCTTATCTCCTATTATTTTTGCAGAGGAATTCTTCATCACAACCCAAGTGACTTTATCCCACTCTCAAAGATAAGTGTTTGTATGTGTGCACGCGTACTCACACATGAGGTGTACCCTGCCCTATCTATATTATATACAGATGCTCCTTGACTTATGATGGGGTTATGTCCTAATAAACCCATAAGTTGAAAATATTGTAAGTTGAAATTGTATTTAATACAGTATACCTCACCTACCAAACATTGTGGCTTAGCCGAGCCTACCTTAAACGTGCTCAGAACACTTACAGAAGCCTATAATTAGGCAAAATCATCTCTAACACAATGCCTATTTTATAATAAAGTACTGACTATCTCATGTAATTTATTGAGTACTGCACTGAAAGTCAAAAACAGAATGGTTGTATGGGTACCATCATAAAGTCAAAAAATCCAAACTTGGGAACCACCTGGATACCTTTGCTCAGATTTTTTTCCCTGCTTAAAAATGCCCTCCCCAATATGGATCCTAACAAGACTTTGTGTTCAGCTTACTTTCTGGAAGCCTTCAACTCTTCCAGTCAGAAACTTCTATTATATTAAGTTCACAGACTTTGCACTGTTCGATATTTCATATACTAGTTTTAACAGTGCAACAAGATTTTAAGCTCTTTAAGGACAGATCATATAGTATACTTCTGTATTCTTCCCAGAACCCAGTAACTAGGTTCACCAATGCCAGGTGATGTTTTCTACCTCTTAGATAAAAGTCTTCAATAAAGTGTTCATTAATCCTTAAACCTCATTTCCACTTCACATCTCAAATAACAACTATATTTAAACTATACCATCTTGGTCATGTTTAAAGATACATGAATACTAATTTTTAAATTCTTTAGTAGAAACTTTAAGAATTCTTTAATGAGAGATATAGCATAAAGCATGCCATATAATAATATTTACTACAATTAAACATTAAACTTTATTCTACCACCTGTATTTTATGAAATATTTAACAAGTAATTTAGAATATTTGTCTTCATAAATACTAATGTAGGTTCTAAGGGGGAAATATCTTAAACTTAAGTATAATTTATAACTGGAAACTTCAAAGAAAAAAACAGGTTTTAAATCATTAAAGAGTAAATATTTGAGTGGAAAGAAACAGGTTTATTGGTTTACTTTTTTTTAAAGCTGTACTTTAAATATTTTTCGAGTGTTCAGCTCCTGATATGGAAAATTCCTTTAGTTACACACTAAAGAGGTAAGCACAAATTAAGTACAAAAACCTTCATACCCTCAACATTTGATGTAATATGGCAAAAATGTTTATTACCACAGTATTAAGAAATATCAACAATACAAGTTTGAATAACTAATTCATAAGAAAGAGTCTGAACTGGACCAAATCCTGGGTTTTCCTTCTTCACTCCAAGTTTCTTTTCTATTTTAAAACTAGTGGCAACAGAAATTTCTTTGTTTGAAAGTCAGGAATGTTGGAAGTCTTAAGTGATAGAACAGGTAGCTCAGCTTCTACTTCACTTTTCTCCTCAGAGGGAGAAAAACATTGTGGATAAAGTAATTTTGTTTTTATTTCTGGGAAAATCATTTTTTTCCATCAATCTTCATAATTCTCTAAAACAAACTTAAAAAGTTACAGGCCAGTCGACCACTTCACCCTGAATTGTGGAAATACTATACATTAATTTCAAGAACATGTGGCTAACTGAAGTTTTCTTACTACTCTAAAGGTCTAAAAGTTGCTCCTAACTCTGTAACAAAACTCAAGGAAAATTTTAGAAGCTCATGATATATTTCTGCATCTCATATGCAATATTGTTGCACAAAATAGTAAAAGTAATCTAGGCTCAAGAATCACACTGCACGCCATCTTCTGTTGCACAAAGTGCTTAAGACCCCTAACTAGAAAGAAAATGGAAATTAGAAGAATTTACCATTTCATTAAGATGGGAGAATGACAAACAAATCTTCCTCTCTTCTTTGCTAACACTGAAATGTTTGCTCTACCCAAATTAGGTTGGACAAAGTAATCACAACACTTGGAGGGCATAAAGTGAAAGGCAGAATTTGTAATTTAAAATATGTGATTCACATTCTAATCCACCTTCATTAAGATTTAAAAATTCAAGAGATAGGCAAACTCAGATAATCAAAGCAGAGAGCAATAAGAAATACTGAGCGGCAAGCAGTTATTTAACCATACAAATCAAATAAAAGTCAAGACAACTGAAATAAAGACCAGAAACCATTTTCTCCTCAGCACGCAGAGTGCCCCAGAATCACAAACTTGATGAACGGGAGGCACACAGCTGCTGACGCACGCAGCACGCACGCAGGCGCGTGCACACAATAGCGAGAGCAGCATGGAGACCCTCAGAGACAAACTTTACATGTGCAACGTTCTACTCTCCACATAATGGAAAGGAGCACATGGTGGGAAAATGTCACACTTTCTTCCAGATCAGACAGAGCAAAAGTGTACTTAGTATTGCAAACTACTAATTCTCTTGACACAATTAAAGGCGGAACTGAATGAATGGGGTGTGGGGCAGGGTAGATGGGGAAAAGAGAGGGAGGGAAGGAGGAGGGGAGATGGCCTGAGAGGAAGAAAGTTTGAGACATTTTGCAAAGCTTGAATGGATTAACCTTTAAAAGAGCCCTACTATTTCCTTTCTCTCCCTTCCCCCCCCCTCAAGGATACACTGACTTCCTGGGACTCAACCCAGACTTGCCCTAAATGCAGCTGAAAGGTCTGGTGTTTAGAACACATGAAGAGTCCTAGGTTAGATTTATGTCCTCCACAAATGGCCTCTTTTTGGGGAAAGAATTGTAAAAATCACTTTTGTGACCATGCATAAAATGAGACCAATTGCTAAAAAAAGAGAGAGAAAGAGATGAATTCCATGCATCAATAAGTAAATTGAGGCCCCAACCCATAGGGCTTTGATTTATACTAGAAACATAAGCTATTTACTACTCTAAACATTTTTTCTGAACTTGAAAAAAGTTTGCTTTCACATTTTTAGAACATCATGAGGGACTGAGGCTTTAGTGTTTTTAGCCTCTGACCTATTCATAAGTGGGTTGTTTAAACTATCTAGCAAAGAGAAAAAAAAAAAGTGAATGCTTTAAAAAGTTAGATTTGGATAACATTTAACAGATAGCCTAAAATGCACCGATTTAAAAACAACACTATAAAAAGTCTCTCGACACAGCTTTTCTCTAATAAAATGAAAATATAATGGAGGGGGATAAGTTGGGCTGGGCAGACCTAGTAAGAAGTTGGGTGCCATGCAGTAGTCCCTTGTCCGGGACAAAAAGCTTCCTTTAACCACATATAACAGTCATTTTGTGGGAAAGGCGGGGAGGGGAGCTGGGAAGTCATCGCCTCGGCAACTCTGAATAGGACCCTGCATTTCTCACACCACGCTATGGGCTGGGCCAGGTGGGGGAGCGAGATACAACTTTGCCCTTAAGAAGCAGCACCAAAAGAAATAGAGAAAGAAATCACCTCGCTCTTCTCTTCGCGCTGCGCACACAGGAAGAGCCCAATTCAACGCCGCCGCCACCACCACCCCTATTCTTGCCCCGCCCCAACTTGTGTGTTGGGGGGGAGGGCACCACTTGCGTTTTACCCCGCAAATTCCGAGACACTTCCATCTCTCCCAGGTTAAGTTCTCCCACCCCCAATCCCCAACTGTACCACACTCAGCAGACACAGGTGTCTCTGGTTCTGGCCTATATTTACACCCCCCCACCCCCGCAATCCCCACCTAGTTGCGCGCCCCAGTCCCTCCTCGCCTTCCCAGCACAGAGCACCACCTAGCCTAGACGCCAGGAAACACCTCGAGCCTTACTTCCCGGGTCACCTGGCCAGAGCGCCCAGCCCTGCCCTCAGGGGAGCCCAGGGGCCGCCTCTGGTTGCCAGTGCCCAGCGCTGAGCGCGCTCCGGGCTCCCTGGCGGTCACGTGGGCGGCGGGGGAGGCCTGGGCTTCCTCACCTGCATCCCAGGCACTTGGACGGCCACCGGTGAGTGGGCCATGAAAGCGACTGCTGCTCCGCACTGCTTCTGCGGCGGTGGCGCCTTGGGTTCGGACTGGCTCCTCCTCCGGGGGTTGCTCGGCGGCCCTCCCAAGCTTTTCGATCGGGGCCTGGAAGAACACACAGAAGTGGGGTTACTGGGCTGGTGGCGCGCAGCCCGGGGCTGGGAGGTGGGCTGTTCGGGGCACGGCTCCCTAGGACTCAGTTTACCTTTCTGGCGCCCGCCCGCCGTTGTGGCCGCTGCCTCCGCTGCTGCTTCTCTTCCTGAATGCCGGGCGCTGTGTGTGGCAGTGGCTGGGACCTGGGCTCGAGTGATGCCGCTCCTCTGCGCCTCGCCGCTTTAGGAAGAGGAGGTGGAGGCGCCCCAGCCACCCGCCCGCTCGCCCGGCCGGGGAGGCGGTTGGGGGCGGTTCCGCCGTTGGCCCTGCCCCCGCCCCGCGGCCGGGCGGTGTCGGGGGAGCTAAGGCTCCAGGCAGAGAAGGGGTTTGGCTGGGGTTGCTGGAGCCGGAGAGGGGGGAGACTTTGCCGTCGCGCGGAGAGGAGAACCCAGGGACTGGGAGACCTGGAACACGGCTGGGCCTGGAGAGAGAATGGAAGAGTGTGGGAGACCCTGAGGGTATGAGGGCGTCCCAGACGCGGCCACGTTGCAGGCAGGCGTGCGAGGCTGGGGCACATGCTGCCTTGGAGACGTCTTGAGTTGAAACTTGGGGAGTGTTGGAAGTTTTTCTTAGCTCCTGGACCTGACCGAGGGTGGGATCGCAGAGAGCCACGGAGTTGGTGGACCCCTGCTTATTCCCGCCATCTGGTCTCCCCAGCCGGGGAACGTGCCACTGGGCAAAACCGTAGCCACCTTCCTGCTTCCCGGGTTCCCCACCCCCAGACATGCTTCAGGTGACTTCAACCTAAGGCTACCCCTACCTCTTGGGCTACCACTTAGAGGACAGCCAGACTGGAGCTTCTCTCTACCACAAGTTCTGCACGTGTAAGGGAGAGGGAGATTGGAAAACAGATGGTAAATCGGCAGAAAAATTAATGAGGATAATAGAGGCACGGGAAATGAGATTGGATCATTAACAGTACGTATTACTGAATTCAGCATACACAGCAGAGGTTTTGGCAACTCCCTGCCTCTGCCCCATTTTGAGTTTCACTCCAGGGGGAGACGATCTCTTTTGAGAGTACCTCAATAGTTACAACAGTATCAATGATAATAATAGCAATTACAGGAATTTCATTATGAAGGCACCTTTGGGAACACACAAGGGGTTAGTTACATTTTTAAAAAGTAACATCCAAATGCCAGTTTAAAATGAAGATGAAGGTCTGTCTCTACCTAGCAGTTTGTTATGGGTGGCTGTGGGGGATTCTAGTAGACACTCCATAGTTTCTCTTCTCCTTTTTAGTATTTTTCAGAGAATAGCATATGATTATTATCAATATCGTTATTAACGCATGGCATTTTCTTTGTGCCACGGACTGCTAAGTGCTTTATATGTGTTACCTTATTGAATCTTTACAAGGGCCTCCTAGGGTCTTACTGCTCCCCCGCCCCATTTTACAGATGAAGAAAAAGGCTCAGGCAGTTTAAATAATATAACTCAAATGTCACACAGTTAAGAAGTGGTACAGCTGGGAATTCAAACCCGGGTCCCTCTGACTGGTGATAAATTTACTACTTCTATGGTTTCTGTTTATTTTTAATGACAATAAAGGATATAATTGCATTTCCCTTACTCCTAGTTCCCCAAGTCCATGCCCTCACTATTTATAACCTAATAGTAGGCCCTGATCTAGTCTGTATTTTCCACCGGCCCAGCTCAGGCTTAACATTGCCAGCCTGACCAGAAACCTGCAGTGCCAGGGAAACTTTAAAGTCCATAGAAATCTCCTAGGGTTTTTTTTTTATTTTTTTTTTTTATTTTTTTTTTTAGAGACGGGGTCTCGCTCTTGGTCAGGCTGGTTTCGAACTCCTGACCTTGAGCTATCCACCCGCCTCGGCCTCCCAGAGTGCTAGGATTACAGGCGTGAGCCACCGCGCCCGGCCTCTCCTAGGGTTCTTTTTAAAGTGCAGATTTTGATCTCACTTTAAGAAGTCTTGAATGGGCACAAGATTCTGCAATGCTAACAAGCTCCCAGGTGGTGCAGATACACTGATCCTTAGATCACTCTTTGAGGAGCAAGGGTCTGAATCAGTCTCCATCATTTAAGACTCACCTCAAGTTCCACCCCCACTGGGAGTTCCTACTTGCTCACACCCTCCTTCAAACTCCTATTGCGTGTTGGTGCAAGCAGTGCTCACACTGTAGTTCTTTCTTCTTATTTCATGTATTTCATTTGTTTTGTCTGCCCAACAAGATTATTAGGTCTTTGGAGGCCAGAGATCCAGCCACTCTTACATGAGAATTATTCAAGTAGAATGGCAGCTCTCCGAGGGCAAGCTTTTTATTTGTTTTGCTCATTGTTGTATCCCCAGAGACTAGGTGCAGGGCACGTAGTGGGTCCTCAATAAATATTTGTTGAATGAATAAATGAATAAATACACTTCAGTTCTTCACTGAGGTTACTAGGTGCATAATGGGTACACTGTATGTTTTATTGATGCCAGGTTAAACTCCTAGGTACTGTTCTTGCTGAGCCTTTAAATTGTTCCCTTTATTACGTGTTATACCTTTCATTTTTTTGTCTCCTAAATTCTTTCCAGTTTCCTTAATTTCACAACTACCTATGGGTGAGTTGTATAATTTTAATAAATAAGTAAATTAAGAGTATCAGAGAAGTGCCTTTCCCTGACATCATTCTGAGTCAGAGTTATATAATTATGCGGAAGAATGAAAACTAAATGTTGAGACCTGGACTACTGAGACGTTTCCTAAAAGGCACTGCTTTTGAGATCTTAGTAAACTTTTTGATGTTTATTTAGGTCTACTGCTGTTAAACCATCTGTTGTTATTATTGATAAAGATCACTTAAGTTTTTACATAGGGTTTCTTGTGGTTTTTCCTATACTTTTTCCATTGTGTGTGTGTGTTTATATATAAAATCTTGTGACATTGTGAAAATTTGAAAACAATTCAAATTTTATGGGTACCAGGAACTTTTTCCCAACTTGGACTACATTACTTCTCAAATTCTTAATGTCAATATAATGACAAATTCAACTGTGCTTTTGTTATTCCCCCCCACACACAGAGGACACTTGAATATTTTACTTCAAAATATCATCCCAGACTCTAATAATACATTACACTGTATTCCCACAGTTTAATGCAAAAAGTTTTTTGAGGGGAGACACCACATCTTAGGTGTTTTGGTAGCTCCATAGAGTATAACATGGCGCCTGAGATAGGATTCGGTACCTGCTTGATTATGTGACCTGAATGGCTATGAATACTTAATAACCATATAAATAAAGTTATGTTATACACATAGTAAGTAAAGTCAATCAGTTTCGAGTTAGACAATATTCTTGAGCCCCTCAAAACTTAATAATTTAAATTTAGCATCTGGTTTTAATTTCCTGACATTTGTCACAACCTCAATACAGGTTGAGTATCCCTTACTCAAAGTGCTTGGGACCAGAAGTGTTTTGAATTTGGGATTTATTTTTTGATTTGGGGATATTTGCAAATACATAATATCTTGGGGATGGGACCCCAAGTCTAAACATGAAATTCATTTATGCTTCATATATACCTTATATACATAGCCTGAAGGTAATTTTATAGAATGTTTTAAATAATTTTGTGCATGAAACAAAGCTTGTATGCATTGAACCACCAGAAGGCCAAGGTGTCAGGTGTGGAATTTTCCACTTATGGCATCATGTTAGCGCTCAAAAAGTTTCAGATTTTGGAGCACTTGGGATTTCAGATTTTTGGATTAGTGATGCCCAACTTGTATTAAATAGTTAACTTTACCTACGTTTATAAATATTTACTGAATCAGCTGGTTCATAGCTAAAGTGTAGGCCAAACTTTGAGGTAGGCAATAATGAGATCATGCATTAAGGTTGTAGTTCTCAACCAGGGCAGTTTTGCCTCTGGGGGAACATTTTTGGGTGACACAAATGGGGAAGGGGGCGTGCTACTGACATATGTAGTGGTTGGAGGCCAGGGATGCTACTAACCATCTCTCAAGCAATGTACAGGTCAATCCTCACAACAAAAAATTATCCAGACCAAAATGTCCATGGTGCCAAGGTTTGAGAAACCCTGCTGTATACCCTGCATTAGAAGCTACTAACCAAGAAACAGACTTGGGAATCACTGTTCTCTGAGATTTCAGTTCAATGTGGTAGCTAACCCCCTTCTCCCAAAAGAGACCCACAAGATATTGGCCCACACCAAGTGGGTACTAGAAACAAAGCAGTATTCTTATGTTACATTTGTTCTAAACCATAGATCACCTGTCCCAAAAGAGTGAATACAACTTAATGAAAGAAAAATAATGTTGAAGAGAAAATAACTTTAAGAAAAATTCATGATTTGTTTTTTTAAAAGATTGATCACTGAGCATGTACCAGGCATTACCTTAAAGCCTTCAAATATGTTAACTCATCACAATACATTTGACTTCTTACTCTACCGTATGAAACTTAAAGGTAGGGTTTCACATTTTGAGCCTAATGCCTATGCTGAAATTGTGTGTGTGTGTGTGTGTGTATGTATATTATATTGGCAAATTGATATTAAATGTATTTCCTTCAATTATCTGAATATTTGAAACTAAAGGAAATTATCTGGGTAATTCTAGAAGCTTACCATCCTGTGATATGAATATTTTGATTTAGGCTACTGACTCTGTACTGATATTTGGAAGTATAACATTCAAGGGTCTTATTTTTATTATTTTAATAAAAGCATATGTGATACCTTAAATCTCCTTTTTACTCTCTGTGGGTATCAAATTGGAAACCATGATATAATAGTTCTTGCAGATGTTGTATCCCTCCTATTGTTCCAGCACAGCATCCCAAGGAAAAACCTACTGAATCAATTCTTGGTCAAAGAACATTAAACCTGTGTAATTGCTGAATTCTCCTGAATAACCTTGTACCTTTTGGGGCTTGCACAATACTCCATCATAGTATCATTTATAACAGAAACTATAGTATCTAGGACAGCCCAGCTTAATTTTCTCCCTAGCTTTACTTCCTGATGCTACTGAGGGGAACAGAGCAACAGAGGTGGGAGGAAGCAGATGCTGCTTTAAGCCCTTTCCTGCTTATAGCACTTCTTTATACTCACACTTACTCTCTTTGAAATGTTTGCATTTAGGTACCAAAAGAGTCGAGCTCATAACTTCGTGCCTTTACCAACTGGTTACAGAGCTGAGGGAGGTAAGTGTGGCCTGGACACTTTCATTCACATGTAGAGGTAGGAGTCAAAAGATAGACTTTTAAGAGCTCTCTTTCTGGTTCCAGTTTTGCTATCTGCCTAAGGTCTCACGGAATCACACTGTTGACCTTTAGATGCCTTGGACCCAAGGTGAAGGCCCTGAGAAGCCTGCACGGGCTCACTCACAGTTTCCTCAATGCCCAGAGCAGCGCTGCCTGCTGCACCAGTCATCCTATAATGATAGTTTTGTCTTGCTGTGTGGGTACACGAAGAGACTGGGGAGTTTCTTGGGAGAGATTTTTTGGGAGCCTGAGCTCTTTGAAGTGAGGTCAGGTAATTTCTTTGAGCTTGCCAGGGGACAATTTTTAGTCACAGGAGAGCCTTTCATATGTTATGAGGCTGAACGACCAATCTGGGTGGTATTTTTCCCCTCTGAGTTGACTTTTTAAAATGTATTGAATCGACCACTTGTTCTTTGATTTGTAAGCTTCTGAAGAAAACAGTTGTAGTCTAAAGGTGGCAGTTAAAAACAGGAAAAAAAAACTGGCAGTTGAGACCAAATAGGAAGTGACTATGCCATCAGCTCACACCGAGGAAAAGGAAGTTGCCAGGACCTCTAAGAAAGGCAGTTGTGTAAAATTACCACCCTTCAGCGTGCTTAGCTGAAGTTCTGTCACCCTGTGGTAAAAGCCTCCATGGTTTTGTTACTATCCTCAAGAGAATATGAACAGAGTAAGGAAGTAAGAGGCACCCCTTGCAGGACTGTTATCAGGGACTACCAGAAGTTTCTGGGAGGCAGAAACTCAACATTGTAAACAGGCAAAGCTCCCATCCTACTTCTTTTTTTCCTGGGCCACATCAGAATTTTAAAATTAGTTCACATTCAGTATATTATTTGATGAGGCTCTCCACAAGGGTTCGACTGTAGACTGTAATGAGATTTTTGCTGAGAAACAGAAGACAGAATGTCTTTTTATACTTTCACTTTGGCCCCAGATCCAGCCTAGGCCACACCACCTTTCCCCCTTTCCTTTCCTGTCTCTCTTCTTTTCTTTTTCAGTATTTCTTGAGCACAGTGCTAAGCTCTGAGAATACAAAGAAATGCAAGAAGTTTACTATCCTGCAGGAGGACACCACAAAAAAACAAGGAGTATTCAAAGTAATAAATGATTATAGTAGCAGTCTGTTAAAAAATACTACAGCAACAGGCATCAGAAAGCAACTCATTTTACCGGTGTATATCCTGGAAGGCTTCATAGAGGAGGTGATATTTGAGCCAAGCCTTGAAAAATGAATAGGTGATAGCCAGGCAGAGACTTGAGGAGGGATGGAGAAGAGAGGGCATTCCAGACAGAAGGAACAGCATGAACAAATGCCCAAAACAGGCATGTGTATCCCACATCACCCATGACCTGGTTTAAATATAGATTTTATGATTCATTCATATAGATTCTCAATTTGTTGGTCTGGGATGGAGAAAGGGCATTTGTATTTTTTTTTAAATTCCCCAGGTGATTATGATGTATCATCTTTGTAAAGAATCACTAGCTTAGAGAAATGACAAGCTTTCTTTGAGAACTAGCTGGTAGTTTGGCTTAATGGGCAGAGACATAGAGTAGATGAAGCATGCCAGCAATGAGGCTGGAAAGACAAGTTAGGGGCAGACTATGAGCCTTTGTATGCCATTCTGAAGAGTTTAGACTTGATCCTATATAGACTCCCAGTAGTCCTGAGAGGTTTTAAGGAAGAAAGGAATTTGATCCAGATTTGTTTTTTGAAAAAAAAAAAATACTCTGCTTAGCACATAAAAGATAGATTGGATATGGGAGAGACTAGAAGCAGAGGGACCTATTAAGAGACCATTAGGAGGCCACTGTAAAAGTACAAGAGAGGGACTGAATTAAATGAATGGCTTTGAGAATGAAGAGGAGGGGATAGATTCCAGAAACAATTTGGAGGTGGAATCAACTGCATGCAATTGATCGTATGTGGACAGCACCAGCAGAAGAGGTTTAAAATGTCAGAGACATCTAGCTTAGGGAACAGGGGACATGTTGATGTCTGGAATTAAGCCAGAGAATATAGGAGGACCAGGATCGTGGAAAAGATAAGGAGTTCAGTTTGGGTACACTGTATGACCTCTAAGTGGAGATGTCCAAAGGCAGATGAAAATAGCAAGGGGTCAGATTGCAAATATAGATTTCAAAACTGCAGAGAGAAATCCTTTGTAACCTCATGGTAAGGTGTCAATAAAGGACATAAAAGATAGAAACCAAGTTGGAACTGTTCACTTCCCAATTATAAAACTATTTCTTGAATAATTGTCTTCTGTTTTGGGCCAGTCGAATGCATCCTGTGTTTCCTGGCATCATATCTATCTGCAAAGGGTGTAGCATTTTCTTCAAAGTAATGATTGTTGATCTTATGTCTATAAAATGGTATTACTAAATATTTCTGCCCTGTTCCTACATACATAGATTGCCCGATAATGACAGTAAAGAAAGGAACAAAGTAAAGAATAGAAATGATGTGAAGAGATCTGAATGCTATGTTGCCAGGTTTTCTGGGATGCTTTTCTTGCATGCAACTGTAAAAGAGATTATTGTGCACCAGAACAGTTTGTATTATATTTCCCCTCCTACACTCAAAAGAAAATGAGGTGGGAGATGACATGCATGCCTGGCTTCATGAAGCCAAGTTAGTGTCTTCTACAATGGAAAGAAAAACAGGAACAATTTATTGCAATCTAAAGCACAGATTACTGGCAAAACCTTGATATTTGCCTGCTGTGAAAGTGCACAGCAACTTTAGTTATTATTTCTCCAATTTTTTGAAATCATTCATACTGTTCTGGTTCTTCCATTCTTTCTGTGCTATTGACCTTTTATGAAACTTCACACATCCCTGTAGTTTACCATCTGTGAAGGTAAGCATTCAGATGGCTAAATGCCAACTTGAAATTAACATAGATAAATCATGCTTTCCATATAAATTGTGAAAATAGTGGTAGACATTTACAATATGAGATCATGAAAGCAGATACAAATAGATTATATTTACATGTTTTGTACACTGCATTTTATTATGTGTTTGGGTTTTTCTCAGGTGTTACGAGAAACTGAAATATACCAGCTCTTAAATTTTAACGTTACTTTTGCATCTGACAATATACAGATTCCTGTTATGCAAATAAAGAGATGCAAATATGCTTACTATGTTGAGAAGGATGGATTTAGTTCATGAAATATATTTTTTAAAAGATATATTTTCTTATTTTTTTCCAGACTCTAAATGCATAAAAAGGTTATTGCTGTACGGAAAGGTCATTTATATGAACAATAGCAGAAGAAACTGTCTGGGTTGTAAAATGCTGGGTTATTGAATATATTTCCTAGCAAAATAGTAAGATATTCAAAGAGAGTGTGCCTACTAAAATGCTTCAGTATCACTCCTCTATACTGGTTCTACACATAGCAAATGAGATATATAATGATTCCTTTTAGTGCAGAAGCCCAAGCCAAACTTGAATTAATATAAACAAAGGAATTAGTTAATTATAATAGCTATCCTTTATATAGTGCTTACTCATTGTCAGGGATACTTGCAATTTACATATATTCCCATTTAATTCTCACTGCAACTTCATAAGCTAGGTACTATTATCAGAGCATTCCCATTTTACAGATGAGGAAACTGAAGCATAGAAAGATTAAGTAACTTGTCCAAAGTAAGGTTGCCAGATAAAATACAGAATGCTAGTTAAATTTGAATTTTAGATAAATGATGAATAATTCTGCCTGAGATATAATTATACTAAAAATTATTGTCTCTCTGAAATTCAAATTTAACTGTCTTGTATTTTTATTTGATAGATCTGATAACTCTACAAGCCAAAGTCATACGGTTATTAAGAAGTGGAGCCAGAATTTGAACCCAAGGATTCATGCTTTTAACCACTATATTTATAATGATTATAAGGAATGGAGGGTAGAGTGCTTAATTATCTATGTCTGGAGTATTAAAAAAAAATTATGACTAATGGTTAAACCCCATGGGCAGGACCACAGGCCCATAATAACTTTGAATTTATTTTAATTTACTCTAATTGTTAATATCATTTGGTCACAGTATTTTTAGTGAGAATTTTTTGTTCTAAAAGCGATAGGATCTATAATATTTCTGAACTAATTATTCCTTTAGTTCTTTCTAAGGAGAGAGATTAAAGAAAAAGTGTGATCTACTGTCATGAATAAAATTAACCGATTAGTATTGTTGTTCAAAACACCTTTCTCTATCATCACAAAGCAGCTATGTGTTGTTTATGAAGAGTAAGAACTTTCCTTCAGTAAGAGCTTTCTAAAAGAAAAAATAAATTATATTTTTACTCACATGATTTTCTTCTCTTTTGATATTTTTACTCTAAAGCAGGCAATGAGACATCTACTTTTTGAAAGACAATGCAGTTAAATTAGGAAAAACATGGGCTTTGGAGCCAGACGGACCTTATTAGCTGTGTGAACTTGATATCTGAGCCTCATTTTCTTCCTCTGCAAAATGGGGATATTAATACTTCAAATGGCAATGGTAAGGATTAAATGATATAATGAACATAAACTGCTCTCATGTGATATCTGGTACAGAATTGACATTTCCCAAATAGTATAGTGGTAGTTCCTTTCCCCTGCCCATTTGCCCCTCCCCTGAGCTTCCACTGGCTTTCAGCAAACCTCATGAGTCTTTGAAAATCTAACCCTTATTTACAAAAGCATTTTGACTTGCCCAGAAGTTATACAACAATCAGAGGTAGAGTCAATTGGAATCCAGAGTGAGTGCCTAAAATGTTTTCCTTCCTTCTGTAATTTTCTGAATTTCTAAAATGTTTAGGTTAGAACATAAGACTACAGTTTGATTTCTGCTTTTAGAGATTAGTTTGGAATGATTTTTAGGGTGCCTTTTAAAAAAAACTTGAGAGTATTCTGAGAGTTTCAGGTTGAGGTTTATATACTTTAAGTTTCATGGGGAAACTCACCATGGACATCTTTGAGAAACACAGGCACAAAATTAGATGGCAAGGACAGGCAAATTGTGGCATTGCAACATTTTCCTTTTATTTCTCCTGTAAGTGTGTATGTGTGTGCATGTGCATTGAAGCAAGGTGTAGTGATATATAATGAGGGAAAATACGGAAGTGAATTTAATTTGGGCCAAAAGCAAAATCATCATAAGATTAGAAAGCAAATATGCTACTGAAAAAAATCAATTCTTAGGGGTGGCCTATAGTGTGCTAGTTAAGAACATGGACTCTGGAGCCAAACTACTTAGGTTCAAATCCTAGTTTTGTCTACACACTAGATCTATGATCTTTAGCAAGATATTTTATTTCTCTATACCTCAGTTTCCTCATCTGTCAAAAGAGGACAATAAAAATACCTAATCGAGCTGATTTAAGGGCTTACATGAGTGTTATTTTTTTTCTTTAAACTTTTATTGGAATATGAGATACCTACAGAAAGCTGTGCAAATCATATGAATTTTCACGTAGTTAACACACTCAACTATCTATCACCCAACTGATGAAACAGAAACTTGCACCCCAGAGGTTATTTTGATGCCCTCATCCAGTCACTACCTCCCCCAGCACAAAGTTATCCACTTCTTTGTCTTTAATCATTACAGATTCGTATTGCCTTCCTTTGAACTTCAAATGAGAATCTATAGAGAGAGCTTAAACAGTGTCTGGCACATAATAAACATGAAAGTAAGTATGTTTGGGGGGTAGAATTCTTAATAGAAATAATAAAATAAAAAGCAAACTTGTGAGGTAAAGTATATGACAATAAAGTTAAATGTAACGAGCCTTTTTTTAAAAAAATTACAGTTCTGGAAAATACTTTTCCCCATAAATGACATCTATTGTGTATTCTATGGTAATAAGAAAAATACATTTCATTTGACACATCAGAGAAAACATGCCCAAACATTTCAGCACAATGCGGAATAAGAATTTTACTCAAGTTGTTAAAGCACTAACAGAGGAAGAACAAATTTGGCAGAAGCCTTTCTAGGCCTCAGTTTCCTTATTGTAAAATGAAGAGAATTGGGCCATCTCTAAGGTTCTTTTCAGCACTGACATTTAGTGATTCTCTGAAAAAAATCTTAAAAAGCAAAATCTGGAAATCTCTGAATGACTGTTTTATAGCCAAATAATAAATCTAGAGTCACAGTCAAACATGACCTTTCAGAAGGAAGGCAGCAGTGTTTCTGTGAGAGAAAATCATGTCTGACTAATCTATTAGTGTTCCTCAAGAGAGTAAATAACATATGGACAAGGAGGAACCAAGGGGTAGAATTTACAAAGACTTTAAAAGCCTTCAACAAGCTTCCATATTGTTGACTTTTTTGTTGTTGTTAAATGAGTCCCTATGGATTAGGGAGAATATTTTTTCGTGGGAGGCAAGCTAACTTACAGAATGAATTGGAGGATAGGAAAAAGTAGGTGCCTCTTTGGATGGAGAGGTGTCAGCACTAGGATTCCCATGGGCCCAGGCTTATTATTATAAGTGGTGTATAATAAAGTATACACAATGGTATTTCTGTGTTTGTACCTGGCACTAAGCTCTTCTCAGTAGTGAAATGCCAAGTTGACATAGCATAAATAGCAAGAAAATCTCTTAAAATGGGGGGAGTGGAAAAAAAGAAACAATAGATCATCTCAACAAGATAAAACATTTACAGAAAAACTATACAATACAAATAATTAGATCTGTTAACTTACAGCTCTGAAAAGTGAATCTAGGAGTTATAGGTTATTTCTGAGACTATTTCAGCTTACTGTGCACATCAATAGAAAATCAACTAGAAATAAAATAACATCCTATCCTATTTTTGAAAAAAAAAAATTTAAACCTGGTACAGCCCTTATCTGGAACATAATGTTTAATTCAGGGGGTCACAAATCAAGAAAGGCAAAATGAAACTCAAAGTGGTGTAGAGGGAGGCAGCAAGAATGAAGGGATAGAAGGAGCTATACAGAGACAGACTCAAAGTATTAGCATTCATTAACCCAAAAAGATAAAGATAGAGGCAATGGCCAAAGTTCATACTAATTCTAGGGCTGCTAATAATGATCACTCATTTAGTACTCTGTGTCCAGCACAGTTCTAAGCACTTTGCATGCATCAACACCTTCACTGATATTAACCCTATGAGCAAGGTCCCACTATTTTCTTCATTATAAAAACATCACGGAGTGTATGTACAGAGTAAATAGTGATCAAAGCTATTTGCTGGCTAGAGCTCAGCACAGACCTTTAAACTCAAAAGAGTCAAATCCAAGACAAACAAAAGGAAGTGAGACTTTATACAGTGGGCAGTAAAACCTGTGGAATGCACCACTTCAAGTAACAGTACAAGTTGAGCTGTAAAGAGACTGAAGAAGGATTTAAGCTACATTTGTGGAAGGTAAAACCAAGATATATTACTATAAGAGAATCATATGAAATGTCTTTAGCCTTTGAGATTACCATTAGGAAGAAAACCACACCCTCTCCACTCTCCTGCCAACATATTTCTGAGTCCCCCTATAAAAATTCTGGGTTGGATGGACCAGAAATTTGGCCAACTATGGCTTTTCCTTTTTAATTATGACATAAGTAGGAGAATGGTACATGAATTCTTTGTGTGTATCTCAAGATGGTTGTAATTTTTACTAGGCTTGAGTCTGTTTTAATTGATAGCCTGAACTACACACAATTCTATTTAAGCTTTGTAATCTGTAGAAATGGAATCTTTTTGAAGAATGAATTGCCACAAAGAGAACAGGTAGAGGATATTCCTTTTAGCATCTATCATCTCGTCAGCATTTATTTTGGGTTCTTTCATGTCCATGTTTCTTTAAGAAATTATATTTCAGAGAAAATACATTTCACATAAGGAAAACCAGGAAATTAGCTTAAAAGAGAATCCTTGTGTAAAAATTTCCCATGAAAACTTACATAGTGGCTTCTCTGTCACATCAGTCCTCAGGAAACCCAAGGATAGACTTGTCCAGTGTTGCTGGGAGCGTCTTCTGTCTTGCTGGTGTAACACTGGCCGTTTCCACAGAGTACACCAGCATCCCCCCCTTGGCTTTGTGACCTCTACCCTTATTGAAACACTGTATGTGGTCTGAGCACACCATGAAAAGGAAACAGAGAAGAGGAGAAAGACTAGGAGTGACCATCTAGTTCATAGAGAACTAGTCTTATCTGTGGGGAGGAAGCACAAAAAGAAAAACAAAATCTGAAGAGCTCAGAACCAGAGGAAGGGAAAAGGGACAGGGGAGAAGATAGGATTACTCTGTAAGTATATTATACTTCAATTGAAATCTTGTTTTAAAGGGAGATAGGACTAGATGTGATTTTAAATGATAATATGGATAGTTGGGCCATAAGAAAATGACAAAACTGGTCAATCCTTTGAGCTCTCCTACTTTTTTTAGCAGTCTCTGCTCTCCATTTTTACTCCCCTCACCCTGACCCCGTGTCCTCTGGCTGCTCAAAGCCCATTCTGTAGTTAACGGCTAAGCCAGTCCTCCCCTGGGGAAGTGCCCTGGGTCTAGGCCACTCTGTTGATCAAATTGTATCTGTGTTCTGCTCATTTGTTACCCTGGCCTGAGAACATTTTCATCTTAATAGAGAATAAGTTAATATTTTTTAAATATGGCTCTCTACTTGTAGCTGCAAATGGAGATATTTCAGGAAAAGTCTCCTCACGCTCTCAATAACAGCTGGAGGGCCAGCAGTTTTCATTCAAGTCAGGTAACCCCTTCGAGCTTCCTTTTCCTCTTCTGTCGACTGGAAATTATACCTTTCTCTTCTATTACAGTTTAGAACACATTCACCTACATTTACCTATTTGATTCTCACAGCCACCCTCTGAGATAATTATTACTCCCATTTTACAGACAAAGAAACTGAAGCTCAGAGAGGTTAACTACCGTGTCCTAGGATAATATATGAAAGGACCAGTGCATGAGGAGAGGAGTCAGCTAACCAAGATAGCGAGTTATAGAAGCTCCCTGGACGGTGGTGCCAGGCACAGGAGCCATGAGGCTGTGGAGAGGCAGTATGGGACTGAAGGTATAAGTATGGACTCTGAGTCAGAGAAACTATGTATGAATCCAAGCTCTGCCTGTTATTACCTTGGACAAGTCACTTTCTCTAAGTCTACATTTCCTCATTTGTAAGATGGAGATAATAATGCCTACCTTATAGAGCTGTTGTGAAGATTAAATGAAACAGTGAGTGATATGGTTTGGGTGCTTGGCTCCTCCAAATCTCATGTTGAAATTTGATCCCCAGTGTTGAATGTGGGGCTTGGTAGAAGGTGTTTGGGTCATGGGGGCAGATCCCTCATGAATGGCTTTGGGCCCTCCCCACGATAATGAGTGAGTTCTCACTTTATTAGTTCATGCCAGAGCTGGTGGTTTAAAAGAGCCTGGAAGCACCTCCTTCCTTCTTTCTTCCTCCATCTCTCGCCATGTGACACACCTCTTCCCCCCTTGCCTTCACCTTGATTGAAAGCTCCCTGAAGCCCTCACCAGAAGCAGATGCTGGCGTGATGCTTCTTGTACAATCTGCAGAACTGTGAGCTGACTACAACTCTTTGCTTTATAAATTACCTATCCCCAGGCATTCCTTTATAGCAGCACAAAATGGACTAATACAGAAAATTGGTACTGTAATACAGAAAATTGGGGTGTTGCTATAAAGGTACCTGAAAATGTGGAAATGGCTTTGGAACTGGGTAACAGGCAGAGTTTGGAAGAGTTTGGAGGGCTCAGAGGAAGATGGGAAGATGAGGGAAAGTTTGGAATTCTATAGAGACTTATGTGGTTCTGACTAAAATGCTGATAGAAATATGGAGAGTGAAGGCCATGCTGACGAGGTCTCAGATGGAGATGAGGAATTTATTGGGAACTGGAGCCAAAGTCACTCTCGTTACATCTTAGCAAAGAACTTGGCTGTATTGTGTCCATGCCTTATGTCTTTTTAGAAAGCTGAACTGGAAAGTGATGACCTAGGGCATCTGACAGAAGAAATTTCTAAGTAGCAAAGTGTTCAAGGGGTGGCATGGTTGCTTCTCACAGCCTATGATCAGATATGGGAAGAAAAGAATGACTTAAAGTTGGAACTTACAATTAAAAGGGAAGCAGAGTGCACGTATTTGGAAAATTCAAGGCCTGGCCACATGGTAGAGAAGAAAAGAGTGTTTCAGGAGAGGAATCCGAGCAGGCTGTGGAGCAACCACTTGCTAGAGAGAATAGCGTGACTAAAAGGGATCCAGGTGCTAATAAAGACAATGGGGAAAAGTTCCCAAAGGCATTGAATAAATCTACCAGGCCACCCCTCCCATCAAATGGTTTTGGGGGTCCAGGCCCAGGGCGCTGCTGCCCTGTACCACCTCAGGATGCTATTCTCCCCATCCCAGCCACTACAGCTCCAGTCGTGGCTCAAAGGGCCCCAGGTACAGCTCTGACCACTGCTCAGGAGGGTGCAAGCCAGAAGCCTTGGTGGCTTCCATGTGGTGTTAAGCCTGTAGACACACAGAATTCAAGAGTGATGGAGGCTGGGCAGCTTCCACCTTTATAAATTACCCAACCTCAGGCATTCCTTTACAGCAGCACAAAATGGACTAATACAGAAAACATAGAGGATATATGGGAAAGCCTGGGTGCCCAGGCAGAAGCCTGTCACAGGGGCAGAGACTCTGCAGAGAGACTCCACTAAGGCAATGCCAAGGGAATACGTGGGGTTGGAGCCCCGACGTAGAGTACCCACTGGGGCACTGCCTAGTGGAACTGTGGGAAGGGGGCCACCGCCCTCCAGACCCCAGAATGATAGAGCCACCTACAGTGTGTACCCTCAGCCTGGAAAAGCTGCAGGCACCAGACTCTAACCATGAAAGCAGCCATGTGGCCTGTGCCCACCAAAGACATAGAGGTGGGGTGCCCAAGGACCCCTCCTGCCAGCATGCCTGGAATATGAAACATGGAGTCAAAGGAGATCCTTTTGTAACTTTAAGATTTAATGTCTGTCCTGCTGGGTTTCAGACTTGCATGGAGCTCATTGTTCCTTCCTTTTGGCTGATTTCTTCCTTTTGGAATGGGAATGTTTACCTAATGCCTGTACCACCATTGTCTCTTGGAAGTAAATAACTTGGTTTTTTTCTTATTTTACAGGCTCATGGCTATAGGAACTTGCCTTCAGTCTCAGACAAAACTTTGGCCTTTGGACTTTTGAGTTGATGCTGGAAGGAGTTGGGACTCTTGGGAAGGGGTGATTGTATTTTGCAATGTGAGAAGGATATGAGATTTGGGGGGTTAGGGGAAGAATGGTATGGTTTGGATGTTTGGCTCCTCCAAATCTCCTGTTGAAATTGGATCTCCAGTGTTGAATGTGGGGCCTGGTGGGAGGTGTTTGGGTCATGAAGGCAGATCGCTCATGAATGACTTGGTGCCCTCTTAACAATAATGAGTGAGTTCCTGTGAGAGCTGGTTGTTTAATTAGTTAGTTATTTTTATTTTTTGCCCAGAGATTTCATGTTATTTATTTTTCTTTTGCCATTTAGTTTTAAATGCAGCATATATAGAAAAAGTAAGCTCTTAAAATTATTATCTGTGTAAATAGCAGCCATAAAACAAATTTGTAACTTAATGCTAAAAACACTTCAGCTCACTTCCTCCCCCAGAAAAACCCATTTATTCCTTTCCTGGTTTTTTGTTTTGTTTTATTATTGACTCTTTTTTAATTTCTCTTGCTCCTTTTAAATAATGCATTTAGCCTTTCTGGGAAATCACACAAACCCTCCAAAAAGTACTTATTACGCTATATAAACCTCAAAGTTATAGAAACATTCTCTAAGTGGAATACAATTTTTTTTATCTTTTTTGCTACTTTCTGACTGCATATAAGATCACTTTTGCATAGTTAAATAATTAGCAGGAAATCATTGTAATTTCATTGGCCATCAGGAGATAGCATAACAGCTTCCACATTCTTCCACTAGGTACCAATGATGGGGTGTTTGATGATGTTTTCAAAATGAGTAGGACTCGATTCTCTGACAGCTGGTAAGAGAACTGGTTGTTTAAAAGAGGTTGGCACCACCTCCTCCCCCTCTTTTGCTCCTTCTCTGGCCATGTGACATGCCAGCTCCCCCTTCGCCTTCTGCCTTGATTGGAAGCTCCCTGAAGCCCTCACCAGAAGCAGATGCTGGCATGATACTTCTTATACAGTCTGTGAGCCTAATAAACCTCTTTTCTTTATAACTTATCCAGCCTCAGACATTCCTTTATAGCAGCACAAAACATACAAATAATAACAGACTAATACAGTGAGTGTAATGTGCTTACTACAATGCAGAGCACATTGGAAACAGGGAAAAAATGTGGACACTCCTGGAATGATTAGTAGTTGTAATCCTTGGTGTACATGTGAGCCCACAGCATGGAGTCCACCGGCCCAAAGGTAGAGTTAGCTGCCAGTGACGAGGCGATCGGCAGACAGAACCAAACGTGTTTGATATAAGGAAAGAGGAGGCTGTGTGCTCTGCAAGGTGGGAGCAGTCAAAACAACCCAGGCAGTTTCCTTACGCCAAATTTGAGCATGTATCAGAATCCCCTGTACAGCTTGTTTAAAGGCAGATGGTTGGGCCCCACTCCCAGATTTCTGATTCAGTAGGTCTGGGGTGGAACCTGAGAATTTACATTTCTAATGACTTCGCTGGTGTTGCTGATGCTGCTGGTCTAGAAAGGCCCTTTGAGAATCCTTGTCTTGGAATAAAGAATCTCAGAACTCATCGTCCTGTTCAGTTCTGGGTATTAGAGTTTCCTTTTTTGTGTGTTCTCTTTCCTTAGTAAAACTCCACTTGCAATTCATATAGTTCACCCAGGAGGTAACAGAATTCCTGAATAGACCAACCTCAAGCTCAGAAATTGGGGCAGTAATTAATAACCGCCCCAAACGGAAAAGTCCCCTACCAGATGGCTACACTTCAGAGTTCTACCAAACATACAAAGATGAACTCATACCCATACTACAGAAATTATTCCACACCATTGAGAAGGATGGTATCCTTCCTAACTCATTCTATGAAGCCAATATCACCTTGATACCAAAGCCAGGAAAGGATGCAACAAAAAAAGAAAATTACAGACCAAAATCCCTCATGAATATAGATGCAAAAATCCTCAACAAAATTTTAGCGAATAGAATTCAGCAGCACATCAAAAAAAAAATTCACCATGACCAGGCGGGCTTTATTCCAGGGATGCAAGGCTAGTTCAACATATGCAAGTCTATAAATGCAATCTGCCTCATAAATAAAAACAAGAACAAAGACCATATGATTTTGTCAATAGATGCAGAAAAAGCATTTGACAAAGTCCAACACACCTTTATGATAAAAACTCTTAACAAAATAGGCATAGGTGGCTCATACCTTAAATTTATCAAATCCATTTATGACAAACCCACTGCTAATATCATTCTGAATGAGGAAAAATTGAAATCATTTCCTCTTCGAACCAGAACTAGACAAGGATGCTCACTATGTCCTCCTCTATTCAACATAGTGCTCAAAGTCCTAGGTATAGAAATCAGGCAAGAGAGGGGTATTAAGGGCATCCAAGTGGGGACAGATGAGATCAAACTCTCGCTCTTCGCCAATGATATGATATTATACCTAGAAAAACCCATGGATTCAACCAAGAGACTCCTAGATTTGATAAATGCATTGGGTAAAGTTTCAGGTTACAAAATCAATATACACAAATCAGAAGCATTCATATATGCCAAGAACCATCAAGCAGAAACTCAAATAAAAAACACAATACCTTTTACTATAGTCCCAAAGAAAATTAAATATCTAGGAGTATATTTAACGAAAGATACCAAAGACTTATACAAGGAAAACTATGAAACGCTAAAAAAAGAAATTGTAGAAGATGTAAACAGATGGAAAAATCTACCTTGTTCATGGACTGGTAGAATCAATATTGTTAAAATGTCAATATTACCTAAAATCATCTACAGAATTAATGCAATCCCCATCAAAGTACCACCATCATTCTTTACAGATCTAGAAAAAATAATTCTGCACTTTGCATGGAACCATAAAAAACCTCGTATAGCCAAAGCAATCTTAAGTAAAAAGAACAAACTGGGAGGCATCAGTCTTTCTGACTTCAAGCTGTACTATAAAGCAATAATAGTTAAATCAGCCTGTGACTGGCACAAGAACAGAAGCATTGATATTTGCAATAGAACTGAGATTCCAGAGATGAAACTATCTGCATATGGTAACCTAATCTTTGATAAAGCAGACAACAATATACAATGGGGAAAAGAATCTCTCTTCAATAAATGGTGCTAGGAAAACTGGATAGCTACATGCAGAATAATGAATCAGGATCCCTGCTTCTCACCTCTCACAAAATCCACTCAAGATGGATAACAGATTTAAACCTAAGGCATGAAACCTTAAGA
>VBSM01002707.1:2499258-2512324 GCA_008086735.1 Cheirogaleus medius
ATGAGTGCGATGCACACCACCTGGAGGATGGACACGCTTGAAGCTCTGACTCGGGGAGGGGAGGGGTGGCAGGGGTAATATATGTAACCTTAACAATATTTGTACCCTCATAATATGATGAAATAAAAATAAATTTAAAAAACTCCACTTGCAAAATGCCAACCTTGTTTTGGTAGAACAAGGGAATTGCCCATAACTGGTCCAGGAGTGCTAGGGCAATCAGGCCTCCTCAAAACCAGGAATGGTGTTGAAATCAACTGCCCCAGCTGGAAGACTGGGGAAAGGTCTTAGGGCAGAATAAAGAGCAAAACCTAGTTGGGAAAGAATCAGAGACAGCTGTGATTATTGAGCCTTTCCCAGCTTGGATTTTCCCTCACAAGCTTTTTCTTGCTTAAGCTTTTTATCCCTTTATCCCTTTTACGACTATTACTATATTTGGGGGGAGGGGTGCACGAAGAATTCATTGTATTTTCTATTTGCACTTTTCCCGCTCCTTTGCTTTAGTCTTTGCCAACCACAAAGCCAGCATGTACCTCTAGGAGAGCCTAGAGCAGCATGCACAGATGATGGCAGTCTGTGCAAAAAGTCCAGTGAAATTAGGCATCTCTCTTGAAGTAAAGTATGTGCTGTGGGCTCTGTATCATGTTACAGCAAATTTGAAAACCAAGGGCTGTGTTCCAAGTTACCGCCTGGCAGTTGTCAGTAACTAAGCCTCTGCTACCTGTTAAACATAGTTAATGAAACAGTCTGTGTTTATAAATTAGAGGATTTATCTTTAAAATAATAACCCAATAGAAAAAGAAAGATAGATCACCTTGGATTTAAATTCTGGATTAGAAGTCATTTGTCCCATGAATTTCAAGGGGGTGAAAGAACTTGTGGTCTTACTTATTAATGAGAGTATATATTTAAACTGCAAATGTTAGGAAACTGAAACACAAATATGAAACTCTGCTATAATTATAAGAATGTAAGTTTCTTCACTCCTGAGGCAGAGATACTTTGGCTTAGGAATTCCATATAGGGTGTCTGGGCCTGTTCGCTGCCATTAAGCTATCAGGTATTTGCCTGTACCAACCTGCCCACATTAAATGAAAACAGGCCTCCCTCATTCTTTCAGAATTCGTGGTTCTGTCTTGAACCATTCACCCCAGCTTATCTCATACTCCAATTTCTAACTCTTCCGCAGTCTGTTGTACTTTCTGGCCACGTGACTCATTTTTCCTCTTAACTGCCTTGCCTCACGCTAGGACCTGGCACTTGGTATTACTTCTCCCATTTGAACTTTTTTCAGTCCTCTTTGGCCATAACCAGATTCCCCACTTGGGTATACAGCTTTTATCCATGGGAGAGTGCCCCAGTGGGACCAACCTGTTCCCTGAGGCCTAATACTTCCACACAGGGACCCGTGGAAGGTTCCCTGGCAGGGTATACCCAGTCCTGAGAACAGAACTTTGAGCGATTTGTAGCTCCTTGATACCACTCTCAGAAGGAACAGAAGGCAAATGGAAAGGAAGGAATTTGCCCACTCACTGTATACAGAAAAGCCCACTGAATTTCTAGATTATCTGAAGTACATGAGGAAGAAAAGTGATGGTTTCTAGTATATACTATTTAGTAGTTCTCAGATTTGAAGAATTACTATTTATTTCTTCCTCTCCTTCATATCCACCTCCCCCTAACAGCCCACTCATTGATTGATTGCCAGGACTTATTAATTTTCCCTTCTATAATGTCTCATGAATCCATCATCCTTTTTCCTGAGCTGTTTGCAACAGCATCCTACGTTGATGTCCCTGCCACCAGTGTCTCATTCTCCTCTGTGTTACTGTTCCATGCCCCTCATCCCCTACCAGTCCGTTCTCCACACTGCCACCAAATTAATCTTTCTAGAACACAGATCTGATCATGTTACTCCCCTTCTTAACACTTTCCGTTCTCTTGTATGTATCTAATTGTTATTATATATATATATATTAAAATATGATTCTGGTTTTCTAGAAGATATGCTTTTCTAATTAGAACAATAATATTAATCTACTACATCTGTATTGTGCTTTAGATTACTTTCACAGCTATTATGTAATTTTTTACAACAACCCCATGACTTACGTATTATTTTATCTCTATATTTGAGGAGAGTGTATACTTTTTACAGATAGTGAATAGTATGTAGTGTGAAGTGGATGTATTAAAAATTAAATATATATTGGATCTATTTGACTAAGTGAATAGGTACTTCTTAAGATAACACATTAATTGCCATGCGAGTTGTATTTAACTCATGCTAGTTTTGAACCCAGGGCCTCATGAAGCATATGTAGCTCACATATCTCTTTATCTTGGGAGCCCCTTGAACTATTTTTTGAGTTGCATATAACTCATGCACAGAAAACAATAAAAAATAACAAATTTTTCATTAAATTAGAAAGGATAATTTTGTTTTTGAAGTTTTGATTCTATTTTCATAATAAAACACTGTGGCCCCAAGGGAATTTTTTTTTCTAGTGTAGCAGTCAACATGTTAAACTTTCAATTCCAGAGAATGAATTCATTAAATCTTATTCAGATACTGGCACATCTCAGTTATTTAGAGCATGCAATTACTGAGGTCAAAGTTGGAGATTCAATTCCCATTTATTTACGTTAGCTGCATTTGGTTTCATGGATATAGTCTGTAACCCTAAACTTAGCCAGCTATTTCATAATTGCAGATCCCAGTGGAACCTGGATAATAGGATATGGATAAATCTCCACGGTGACTCCATCCTTATTAATATTTGAAAACATAACTACACTGGTAGTTCTACAATGTTATATAGATTTTTTGTATATGCAGTTATACAAAGAATTTTTAGTA
Source organism: Cheirogaleus medius (assembly GCA_008086735.1). NCBI lineage: Eukaryota > Metazoa > Chordata > Mammalia > Primates > Cheirogaleidae > Cheirogaleus > Cheirogaleus medius. Next base: position 2,502,119 of record VBSM01002707.1, read on the forward strand.
ACAATCATCTAGACAAAGAAATAGCATGCTTCTCCAAAATGGTACTGTGAGTACTCTAAAGGATGCTTTATACATATCTCATTCCAATAGTAGTTTCCTAATTATATGATTCTAGTCTAATAATGCTAGTTCCATCTCTTCTGATGACTTAGGTAACAATTATTAATGTAGCTTCAGATAAATCCTTTATAATCACACCTATTAATTTCTACATTTTTTCATGAATGACTAATGGAGTATTGTCCAGATTATACTATTAATAGATTTCTTATTCACTGAGATGTAATGAGCAGCAAGCTTAACCTTATGTACAGATGGCATTGCAAGTCGCCTATGTGATAGCACTGAGAAGACTTTGATGTGAAATTTTCACATTCCCTCTTATTTACTCTAGGGTAAAGCAAGAATCCATTGTTAATATGCAAATATCTCTCAAAGGGGTAACAAATTATTGTTAGTCATTAGCACTTAGGTGTGATTTAACTTATCAGATCCCTTCCACCTAATACTTAACTAAAAGAGGTGCCTTAAAGAAGACACCTGACTGCTACATTTTTCAGGGAAGAGAGTGAAGGCAAAGGTTCATGTCCACAAAGAATAGACTTACGTTGCATCCTGGCTAGTCACAGGAAACTGTAAAGACACAGGATGGGACTCATGGGGGTGAAGTAAGGAAGCAGAACAGAAGTAATAAGCCAAAAGTAATAAGAATACATGAAATGGTATTATGTCAACAATGTTCTATAATAGGGTAGGCTTCTTAAGAAGCCAAATTCTGGCATCAAACTTGGCTTCAAATTCTAGTTCTGCCACTCTCTAGTTGTATAGCCTTAATGCAACTCTTCTATTCTCTCTGAGCCTTGATTTGCTGATCTTTAAATTAGTAATAGTACCTACTGTATAGAGTTGTCTTGAGAATTAAATAGAATAGTTCATGTAAAGCAGTTAGTGGAATGTCTGCTACATAGTAAATGACCAAGAGGTGTTAGCTATTACTATATAAATAGAAATTTAAGGTTGCTTATTCTTAAGTATATATATTTTCAGTGCAAGACTGCCTTGGTGAAGTCAGATTTATGCTGCCTCAAAATAATCACTGAAGCAAATTTCTCTGATGTTGGAAGGAAATAATCCTCGCTAAAATAATACAACAAATAGACCCAAGAAATACATGAGGATGGAAGGGACCTGAAAGTCATATAATGGAAAATATGAGATTTAATCAAGTGTGTACAGTTGGCAACTGAATTAGTACTATGAGAACTCAGGGTAGTGTAGGATGTGCACAGATGAAAAAAAGCTGGAAACAGAAGCAAACGTTACCTCTTCACTTGTAAACTGTGTATGATCTCTGGTCAACCTGTAAAAACAAGATGTTGTTTCCTTCACGAAAACAATTTAGAGGAAGAGAATCAAGGTGTACACCCCTTTTCAGGGTAGGAGTTTGAGGACAAGATGTCACTGATGACCAATTCAAAGGTCATGTTTATTATTATTTATGTAGAATTTTAATTGACAGTTCAGAGAAAATAACATTTGTATTTGTGTCCTCCTTGGACCTGAGGACATTTTTCTTGTTCAGAATCCACTGATTAGTAGGTATAAACAAATCTCAAATCACCAAGTTACACAACTGTTGCTTTTTTAGGACATAAACAATGAGTCCTTACCTATGTGACTAAAAGCAGGCCCAAACACCAGGTTTGATGGAATGTTAAAAGTATGGCTGTTAACTGTCACCTGCACAATAACGCCTGACAGCCATTTCCTGCTTGGCAGCATAGGGGAGAGGACTGGAGAGTGTGGGTGATTGACTTGTCATCTTGACTTGTCATTATGACTTGAATAATACCTTCTGCCTACCTGTCCTGCACAAGCAACATTTTCTTTAATTATGAGAGACACAGCATCAGTAACTGGTTCTAATGAACAAAGTCATCGTTTGCTTCTGTTAGATTCAAGAAATGTGAGTTTTCAAGTCAACAGAATAATGATTATAGCACATTCCAGCATATAATGCATGCTTACATCCATACATGATCACATTCAATTTTTATAACAGACCTGTGAGATAAGTTGTAGCTATTTTTGCTTCCCTGGGGAAACTGAGTTTCCAAGGTCCAAGGTGGAAAAGACTTGTTCCAAATTTCACAGCTGATAAGTGGTAAATAGTCCAGTTCAGACTCCAGATCCTGGGCTCTTGGTAGCACACCTAATATTGATGGACACTGTCACCATCTGCCAGGGTTCCCAGTTTCAAATGTTTGTGTCTGACCTCTCCTTCAAACTCTTTCTTCCATTTGTCATAAGATGCTGTTTCATCTGCTTCCATATGCTTCTTAAATCTATCCACTATTGAACTTCCTATCCTCACTTCTATGACCCTAGCATAGGCCATTATTGTTTCCCACCGGGATTATTACAGTAGTCTCCTAATTAATTGATCTGCTCGTGGTCTTCTGTGCTCCATGTTGCTGTTAGAGTGGGCTATTTAAAAGTGCAAGTCTGAATATGACACTCCCTTGCTTAAAATCTTTCAGTGTCTCCCCAAAAAGTTCGGATGAAATCCCAATTTCTTCTCCTCCTTACACACTCTCTGCTCTGACAAAGACTAGCCTTCTCTTCCCTGAACATCTCAAGCTGTTTGTTTCTGTGTTTTTCATTCTATTGGAAAAATTTCCTCCTCCTGTTGTCTACCTTATTTTGTTGGAACAGCACTTAACAAATATTTTCAGTAAAGTTTTTCTCATCCTGATGTAGTGTTCCCATGTATCTTTATATAAACTCTTGCTATGGTGCTTAATAGGTTTAGTTGTCATTATTGATTTACATATTCATCTGACCCACTCGACTCTGAAATAAGGGTCAAAGATGTATCTTATGAAACATATACCCAGCCCTTTTGCCTGGCACAGTGTTTATAACATAATAGGGGGTAAAAATGTTTATTACATCAAACTCAGAGCAATGATTAATTATCTATTATATACCCAGCTCTATGAAATGTAGTGAGGTACTAGGTCCCAGCCTTACTGAAAAGAGTAGAATTATGCGATTCATTTTGCTAAGGAACAACATAAAACATTGCATAATTGAGAGATTGTGTGGTACTGACTGAAAGTCTATAGCAGTTCAGAAGAAGATTTGAAACTAGGGAGGCACCGCTTTCCTTTAGAAATGATGATTACTTATAAAGGGCCAACAGAAATCGAATACTTGCCATCTGGCAACTGTCACGGTACTCATTGTAAATCAGATTTAATAAACCCAAGCCTTTTTAAAGGCGAAGGTGTTTTATGTTATTTAGGGAGAAATACCATCCCCCAAGAGAATGACTCAAGGAAAGTACTTGGAAACTGAAACTAAATGCCTCCTAGTGTTGGGAGGGAGACTTCTACCTGGCTGGCATGTGATATGGTTGGAATACCTTCATTAAGGGAATTCATATTCATTATCTTCATTGAGGAGAATAAAGCATGCTTGCTTCTCATTTAACCAGTCGAAGTTTGAACAAATCAGGGTAGATATTTGGTGCTGCCCCTTGGGCTGCCTTTCCCAGGTCAGCACTGCACAGTCATCAGAAGGCATGCCAGTAGCTTTCCTGCTTCTAGCTTGCACTCTCTGTAAGAATATAGCACAACCTGTGTAAATGTTTCCCTCCACTATGAGTTAGCTAACTGGGAAGCTATACCCCTCCTCTCAAAAGTGATTTTAAACAGCCCCCCAACTACTCCCCAATTACATACTATTATATATCAGCGTGGGGCCTTAAGTATCTTCCCAGTAATGTATTAGTAAATTGGAATTGTCCTCAAAACATAGATGTGTATTGTCACTAATCATCAGGGAAACGCAAATCAAAATTATAAGGCATCACTTCATATCTATTAGGATGACTATTTTTTTTTTTTTTTTGAGACAGAGTCTCACTCTGTTGCCCGGGCTAGAGTGAGTGCCGTGGCATCAGCTTCGCTCACAGCAACCTCAAACTCCTGGGCTCGAGCAATCCTCCTGCCTCAGCCTCCCGAGTAGCTGAGACTACAGGCATGCGCCACCATGCCCGGCTCATTTTTTCTATATATTTTTAGTTGGCCAATTAATTGCTTTATATTTATAGTAGAGACGGGGTCTTGCTCTTGCTCAGGCTGGTTTCGAACTCCTGAGCTCGAGCGATCCGCCCGCCTCGGCCTCCCAGAGAGCTAGGATTACAGGCGTGAGCCACCGCGCCCGGCCTATTAGGATGACTATTATGAAAAAAACAAAAGACAAGTGTTAAAGAGGATGTGGGAAAATTGGAACCTGTAATACACTGTTGGTGGGAATGCAAACTGGTGCAGCTGCTATGGAAAACAGTATGGAGATTCCTCAAAAAATTAAAAATGGAATTACTATAGGGTCTAGCAATCCCACTGCTGGGTTTTTTTCCAAAAGAATTGAAATCAGGAGATAGTAACATACTTGTGTTCATTGCAGCACTATTCACAATAGCGAAGATGTGAAAACAAACTAAATGTCTATTGACAGATGAGTGAATATAAAATGTAGTCTATCTGTACAATGGAATATTATTCAGCCTTAAAAAAGAAGGAAATCCTACGATACACAATAACATGGATGAACTTTGAGGACATCATGCTAAGTGAAATAAGCCAGTCACAGAAGGACAAATACTGCATAATTCCACTTACATGAGGTATCTAAAATAATCAAACACTTAGAAGCAGAGAGCAGAATGGTGGTTGCTAGGTATAGGGCAGGAGGTAATGAGGAGTCGCTACTGAATGGATACAAAGTTTCCATAATGCAAAATCAACAAGTCCTAGAGACCTGCTGAACAACAATGTGTCTAGTTAGCAGTGTTGTACACTTAAAATTGTACTAAGTGGGTAGATCTCATGTAAAGTGTTCTTTACATAGTGAAATTAAAATAAAGTTAAAACTGTATACAAATCAATGGTATATTGATATGTATCAAAATTAAGGCTGGGCGTGGTGGCCTATGCCTGTAATCCCAGCATTTCTGAGGTGGGAGGATCACTTGAGGCCAGGAATTCAAGACCAGCCTGGGCAACATAGCAAGACCCCATCTCTAAAACAAAAAAATTAACTGGGCATGATGGCGTATGCCTGTAAGTCCTAGCTACTTGGGAGGCCGAGCTAGAAGAATTGCTTGAGCCTAGGAGTTTGAGGTTGCAGTGAGCTATGATTCTGTGATCGTGCACTGTCTCTTAAAAAGAAAACGTAAACATATTAATAGTATATACCAATCTCACATATTATACATACACATGCTCTTCGATTTACAATGAAGTTAAAATGTCCCAATAAACCCATCATAAATTGAAAATCTTATAAGTCAAAAATGCATTTAATATGCCTAACCTAACCATCATAGCTTAGCCTGGCCTACCTTACACATGCTCAGAACATTGACATTAGTCCATAGTTGGGCAAAATCATCTGGCAACACAGCACACAGTAGCGTATCAGTTTTGACCCTCATGATTGTGTGGCTGCCTGGAAACTGTGGCTCACCACCGTTTCCTGGTATCACAAGAGTGTCATACTGAATATCACTAGCCTGGGAAAAGATCAAAATTTGAAGCACAGTTTTTATTGAATGTGTATCACTTTCCCACCATTGCAAAGTTAAAAAATCATAGCAAACCATCATAAGCTGGGAACTATCTACATAAAAAATATATGTGAGATAGGGAAAGAGGGAGATAGTACATGACTACATTCTACTCTTTAGCTGTGCAGTATCCATACAAAACCATTTTTACATAACACATCTATACCTGTGCCTTCTTTTAAACAAATATATGATAAAATGGAAGGATGTCCAGCTATAACCATTCTGAATAAAAGCAAGTGATATAGTTAAAAATAAATAAATAAATAATAAAAACCATCAACAACAAAAAACCCAGTGTTCTTCTGTTCCTGTGCATTTATTCCCCTTTTCCTTCCTTTCTTCCCTCCCTCCTCTCTCTCCCATTCTCTCCCTCTCTCTCTCTTTTTTAAATTTGCTAAAGTAAACATATCTATTCCTGAAATATGGGCAATGTCTATTTTTTTCTGATATTTTTCCCATTTAACGTCATTAAACACTTGACAATTCCAAACTTTTTATAAATGTTTAGTATACATTGAATAATTGGTTCAAATTCTATAGAAATAAAAACAACCTTAAATTGCCTATTCATTTTCATATATTTATTATTTTTGTTGAACTGTATTATTTACATCTTGAAAATGAAGCATTGCTTGGATTGGCAAATTATATTACTAAGCTCTAAAATTTATCCAATAAATAAATCCTGAATTAAGGTGGAACAGTGGACATATTAACAGATTCATTGAATGTACAGTAAAATGAAGAGTAATTTAAGTGTTTTGCCTTCTCCAAAAATCTGTATTACTAATTTTCCTATATGTTACTTATGTATCTGTTAAATTTGTTCTTATACAGAAGTAAAAAAAAAAAAAAAGGAAACAAAAACAACTATAAGGAGCCAAAGCCAATCTGATAAAATGATGAACTTCTAGTTATAGAGAATATTTTGGTCTCCTAATCACATTTAATTCGCCATACCACCACCACCTTGCACACATAGTTGTCTTGAGATATATGGCCTATTTTCCAAGATTAGAAACAAAAAACTTATAAGACAACACATCTACTAAACCCACAAGCGACAACTCTTTAGCCAACTTCCATGGAGTGCCCTGGAGCAGGTGAATGTCATGACCATTTATATTTTCAAAAGTTCTTCTAGCTATCACTAGAGCACTGATGGGAACGGAGTAGGATGGAGGAGCCAGGGAGTCCAGGAAGCTGACAGTTGTAGTTAGCCAGGAAAAGTCTACCATGGTGGTAGAGCTGAGAATGAAGAGCAGGAGTGTTTATTATCTTTTAAAAAAAAATTTTTTTTGTTTTTGAGACAGAATCTCACTCACTCTGTTGCCCGGGCTAGAATGCCGTGGCGTCAGCCTAGCTTACAGCAACCTCAAACTCCTGGGCTCAAGCAATCCTTCTGCCTCAGCATCCCGAGTAGCTGGGACTACAGGCGTGTGCCACCATGCCCGGCTAATTTTTTCTATATATTTTTAGTTGGCCAATTAATTTCTTTCTGTTTTTTTAGTAGAGACAGGATCTTGCTCTTGCTCAGGCTGGTTTCAAACTCCTCCTGACCTTGAGCGATCCGCCCGCCTCGGCCTCCCAGAGTGCTAGGATTACAGGCGTGAGCCACCGCGCCTGGCCAGGAGTGTTTAATATTAAAAGTGGTAATATAGACAGCACTTGCTGAATGTTTTTTTTTGTTTTTTCATTTGGGGATATGATGGGAATAGAGGAATGAACAAAACTGGTCCCTAGATTTCTGGCTTGGAAAACTGAGTAACACCTGGATCCAATTTCTAAAGTAGTTTGGAAGGTGAATCCATTTTTTGGAATATCTGCATTTATTTTTCTCCACTATTATTATATCACAATCATTTTTTTAAGCACCTGCTGCAAACAGCTTTAGGTCCATAGAGTGAGAAGAAAATAAAAGATGCCCTTTAAAAAAATGACAGATGTGCATTGTGGAGCTCTAAATGGGGCATATTATTCAAGAAAACCAAATCAACAAATCTTTATTGAGTACAGGCTATGTGTAAAGCATGTGCTTATCGCTCTGTAGAATATGTGGAAGCATAAATTTAAGAGCTCTTAAATTGTTAGGTGATAGAGGGAGCCCTTGGCTATATCAAGGGTGGGAGGAGGTGGTGAAGTTAACCCTCAGTTGGTACATTGTAAAGAATTAGTTGAGGCATTTTAAGAAAACTAACAGAACAGACAAACTATGGTAGGAGAATGTATGCTGGGAGGCAGAAATTGGCTGAAAAGCTAAGAAAGGAAAAAAAAACTAAAGCAGAGCCTCCTAGATGCATGGCAGTGGATTGCACTGGGCAGAACCTCCTAAAATAGGAAAGTACAAGATATATAGGAGAGAGCATGGAGAGAACAGACTTAGGTCTTGGGCTGGGGCAAGAAGGTAAAAAGAAGCAGAATTCATGGAGCAGAGTAGTCAGAATGTATGAGTTGTATCGGTGATGAAGGTGCAGACTGCATAGGCAGAAATGGCTTCTATTAATACTACAAGCAAATGCATTCCATCTAGGGTTCAAACAAAACAAAACAAAACCTTACTTCTCCAGGAACCAGCTCAAGAACCAAAGATAATAGCTCCACCCTGAACTGCAGGGTGGAAGTAAAGTGAACCGACCAGAATCTCATCACTCTAAGGCCTGTGATTTAAGATGCCAGTAGACGGATCCTGAATAGGAACCACCCAGGTACAGTTCATTGCAAAGTGAGTCACATGAACTATACCTGGGAGGAACTTTACAACTACATAGCTTGAAATTTCTTACATTGCAGGGAGGTTTACTTATACATCGAAATTATTTGTTATGCTGGTCCTCAGTGGACAAGGCAGAGGGAGAGGAAAATGCTACTGGAAAATCCAGACAACCTACTGAAAATGGGGAACCTAAAATTCTGAATAAAGAAATCTCCAGTCCCAAGCCTGGTAGGGTGGTGTGTGTCTTGTAGTCCCAGCTACTCCAGGGACTGAGGCAGAAGAATTGCTTGAGCCCAGGAGTTCGAGGCTGCAGTGAACTATGATCTCATCTGTGAATAGCCACTGCGCTCCAGCCTAAGTGACATAGGGAGACTCCATCTCCACAAAAAGAAAAAAGAAAAGAAAAAGATAGAAGAAAGAAAGAAAGAAGGAAAGAAAAGAAAGAAAGAAAAGAAGAAAAGAAAGAAATCTCCAGTCCCACCACACATAGACTCTTTTTTTTAGTATACATATGCAGATTTCTTTATTATATCAGAATATTACAGAGATACAAACACTTTGGTCACATAAATTGCCTTTGCACAGCCTGAGTCACAGCTACAAGCGTGCCCATCCCCCAGACAGCGTGCCTTGCACCCATTATGTGTGAATTTACCCATCCTCTCCTCACCTCCCCACATGCCTGATCCCCATTGAATGTTACTTCCATATGTGCACACATACGTGTTGACTAATTAGTACCAATTTAATGGTGAGTACATGTGGTGTTTGTTTTTTTATTCTTGTGATACTTCACTTAGAAGAATGGGTTTCAGTTCCATCCAGGTTAATACAAGAGGTATTAGTCCACCATTTTTATGGCTGAATAGTACTCCATGGTATACATATACCACATTTTATTAATCCACTCATGTATTGAAAACGTACCACTATATAACACACTATATGTTTTACTTATTTTTTTGAATTTCAGCACATTATGGGGGTACAAATGTTTAGGTTATGTATATTGCCCTTGTCCCCCCTCCCCCCTCGAGTCAGAGTTTTATGCGTGTCCATCCCCCAGATGGTGCGCATCACGCTCATTACGTATATATATACCCATCCACTCCTCCTCCCTCCCACCTGCCCGAGGCCAGATAAATGTTATTCCTATATGCACATGCCTACCATACATAGACTCTTAAGGACCTGAGATACACCAAAGTGGAGAAACCATTCCTCAGGGTGTGAAATTCCCACTATTAGATTCTATCTTTCATGGCCTTAGGGAAACACACTTTAATTGAATTAAGATATTGTTACTTGCAAGGAATAATATTTTATCTGATTCATTAGTTCTGTCTCCATTCCTTCAACAAACACTGAAGGCCTGGCACTGTGTTAGGGCAGGCACATATGTATAAACCCTAATCCTTGTTCTCAAGGAGCTCGCAGTTTAGCAGAACCCAAGGCCTTTACATGAGGATGGCACAGGGAGATTTGTCTTAGGAGGAGGTGTAGGTAGAATGAGGTAAGATGGTAGAGGCTCAGAAAAGTTGAGAGCCTATAAGGGATGACAATTTAACAACCTAAGCACCTGGGCATGTAGGAGAAGGATGGCAAGAGAAGGGCTAGGGTGAGAAGATGGTAAATTCTGTGGACTAGAAGACAGGTAACTAAGCTTATGAAGAGGAGAGAGGAAGAAGCCAAAGCTGGAGGAAACTAAGTTTTCTGAGTCTAAGTTTCTAATGGACAGAATGTCAGCTGTTTCAATGTAATGCCTCTGGGGTGTGTGTGTGTGTGTGTGTGTGTATGAGAGAGAGAGAGAGTATGTGTGTGTGTGAGAGAGAGAGAGAGAGAGAGAGAGAGAGAG
>VBSM01002707.1:2533689-2549317 GCA_008086735.1 Cheirogaleus medius
CCTATTGCCAAATCCAATGTCATAAATATTTACCCCTATGTTTTCTTCTAAGTGTTCTATGGTTTTAGCTCTTACTTTGAGGCCTTTGATCCCTTTTGAGTAAATTTTTTATATATGGTTTGAGGTAAGGATCAAATTTCATTATTTTGCATGTGGTTATCCAATTGTCCTAGCACCAGCTATAGAGAGTATTCTTTCCTCACTGAATGCTTTTTGCTTCCTTTATGAAAATGAGTTGACCATAGACATGAGTTTATCTGGAGTCTCAATTCTATTCTGTTGTTACATATGCCTATTTTTACATTAGTACCATACTCTTTTGATTACTGTGGCTTTGTAGTAAGCAGTAGTAGTAAGTTTTGTGAGTAAGAGAAGCAAGTCATTATAGTAACTTTTGAAATAGGGTAGTGAGAGTCTTCAACTTTGTTCTTATTTTTTCAAGACTATTTTGGCTATTATGAGTTCCTTGCAATTCCATATGAATTTTAGGATTGGCTTTTTCATTTCTACAAAAAGAGTCTTTGGAATATTGATAAGAATTCCATTAAAACTGCAGATTAATTTGGAGTGTATTGCCTTCTTAACAGTATTAAATATTCTAACCTATGAGCATGGCGTATATTTCTATTAATTTAGGTATTTCTTCAATTCCTTCAGCTATGTTTTGTGGTTTTTAGTGTACAAGTCTTGCACCTCCTTGGATGAATTTGTTCCTAAGTATTTTATTCTTTTTGATGTTATTACAAGTGGAAGTTTTTTCTTAATTTGTGCTTCAGATTGTTTATTGCTATTATATATTGTATACAGGCAATATTTGTGTTTTTATTTGTACCCTGTAACTTTGCTGAATTTTTTTATTAGCTCAATTTTTCATGGATTCTTTAAAATTTCCTATTTGTAAGATTATGTCTCTTGTGTACAGAGATGGTTTTATTTCTTCCTACCTAATTTTGATGACTTTTATGTCTTTTTCTTGCATAATTGCTCTGGCTAGAACTTCTAGTGTGATATTAAATAGAAATGGTGAACGTGGGCATAGATTTCAGTCTTTACCACAAAGTATGATGTTAGCTCTGAATTTTTCATATATTCCCTTTCTCATGTTGAAGAAGATCCCTCTATTGTTAGTTTGTTGAGTGTTTTACCATCAAAGTGTATTGGAGTTTGAGAAATGCAGTTTCTGCATCTATTGAAATAATCATGTGGGGTTTCCCCCTTCATTCTATTAATGTGGTGTAATACATTGACTAATTTTCTTATGTTGAACCACCTTCTCATTCCTGGTTAAATTCTGCTTACTGATGGTGCATAATCCTTTATGTTCCTGGATTCAGTTTCCAGTGTTTTATTGAGAATTTTTACACATATATTTATAAACAATATCGGCATGTAGTTTCTTGGGATGTCTTTGGCTATAGTATCATATCAGGACAATGCTGGCCTCACAGAATAAGTTAAGAAGTGCTTTTTCCTCCTGTTTTATTGGGAGAACTTCAGAAAAAATGGTGTTAATTATTCTTTAAATGTTTGGTAAAACTCACCAATGAACACTTCTGGTCCTGCACTTTTCTTTATGGGTAGTTTTTATATCATTAATTCAATCTCTTTAGTTGTTATAGGTATATTCATATTTTCTATTTTTGAGTCACTTTTGGTAGTTTGTGATGTTCTAGGAATTTGTCTATTTCATCTAAGTTATCTCATTTGTTGTCATACAGTTGTTCATAGTATATTCTCTTATAATCCTTTTTACTCCTGTTTTGTCAGTTGTAATATCTCCACTTTTATTTCAAATTTTAGTTATTCATCTTTGTATTTCTTCATCAGTGTAGCTAAAAGTTTGTCACTTTTGTTGCTCTTTTCAAAGAACCAACTTTTGGTTTTGTTGATTATTATGTTTCTAGTCTTTGTTTTGTTTATCTTTGCTCTAATGTTTATTATTTCCTTCCTTTTGTTTGTTTTAGGTTTAGTTTCATCTTTATTCTATTTCTTTGAATTGTAAAAGTAGGTTATTTGATATCTTTCTTTTTTTAAATGTAGGCATTCACAGTTATAAATTTCCCATTGAGCACTGCTTTCACTGAATCCTAAAAGTATTGATATGTTGCGGTTTTATAACCTGAAACATTGCTGAATTTATTTATCAGTTCCAGGAGCCTCTTGGTGAAATCTTTGGGGTTATCTAGATATAAGATCATATCATCAGTGAAGAGTGATAATTTGACCTCCTCTTTCCCCACTCAGATACACTTAATTTCCTTCTCTTGCCTGATTGCTCTGGCTAGGACTTCCAGCACTAAACTGAATAGAAGTGGCAGCAGTGGGCATCCTTGTCTTGATCCAATTCTGAGTGGGAATGCTTTCAACTTTTCCCCAGTCACAATGATGATGGCTGTGGGTTTCTCGTAAATGGCTTTCATAATTTTGAGGTATGTTCCATCTATGCCTATTTTTTAATAGTTCTTTTAGCATAAAAGGGTGTTGGATTTTGTTGGATGCTTTTTATGCATCTATTGAGATGATCATATGGTCTTCGTTTTTGCTTCTATTTATGTGGTGAATCACATTTATGGATTTACATATGTTGAACCATTCTTGCATCCCTGGGATAAAACCTACTTGGTTGTGATGGATTATTTTTTTGATGTGCAGCTGAATTTGGTTTGCTAGGAATTTATTGAGAATTTTTGCCTCTATATTTATAAGGGATATTGGTCTATAGTCTTCTTTTTTTGTTGTGTCCTTTCTTTGCTTTGGTATCAAGGTGATACTGGCCCCCAGAATGTGTTGGGGAGGATTCTTTCCTTTTTGATGTTATGAAATAATTTCTGCAATTCTTCTTTGTAGGTCTGATAAAATTCAGCTGTGAAACCATCTGATCTGGGACTTCTTTTTGTTGGAAGAATTTTTTATTCCTGCTTCAACTTTGCTACTTGATATTGGTCTGTTCAGAAGTTCTATTTCTTTCTGTTTTTGCCTTGTGAGGTTGTATGTTTCCAAGAATTTGTCCATTTCCTCAATGTTTTAGAGTTTATGTGCATAGAGATTTTTATAGTATTCTGAGATGACATTTTGTATTTCTGTGCTATCAGTTGTAATATCTCCTTTTTTCATTTCTGATTGAGCTTACTTGAGTCCTTTCTTTTCTATTTCTGGTTAATATAGCAAGAGGCCTATCAATTTTGTTTATCTTTTCAAAGAACCAACTCTTTGTTTCATTAATCTGTATTTTTATTTGTTTGTTTTCAATTTCATTTCATTCTGTTCTGACCTAGTTTTTTCGTTTCTTCTGCTGGGTTTGGCATTGGTTTGCTCTTCTTTTCCTAGTTCCTTGAGATGATTCATTAGGTTATTGATTTGTGATCTTTTTGTCTCTTTGATGTAGACAATTAAGGCTATGAGCATTTCCCCTTAGGACTGCTTCATTTCCTGAATATTTTTTTGTAGTTTCTTTGTGTTGGTTTTCCATTTTCTCTTGTATTTAACTGAGCTTACTTATAATCCATATTTGGAATACTTTATCTATAATTTCAATATTCTGATTTTGGTTGCTTTCAATTGCCATAGAGCTGTTGTTCCCTTTTGTGGGTAACCTTTTGCTCTGATTCTTCATATCTCTGGGGATCTTTTGCTGATTTCTTCTTATCTGTAGCAGCTATTGCTTCTTATTTTCAGATTTTCTTTTGTTTAGAATAGGGCTTTTTTCCCCTCACCTCACTCATATGGATGTGTTTGTAGCATATGTTGGCTGAGAATCTTTGGTTTTGCTTGTGGTGCTTTGATGGCGATCTACATTCTGGATGGATGCCTTGGTTATAGATATCCTTGGTGTGGTGGTTTTCTCAGTTGCTTGTTGTTTGTAGGCTGTAGGAGTGGTGAGCTATATGAGTGGGCAGATTCCCTGCCTCTCTTTGATTAGGTAGGATGGAGGTCTTTGATATCCTTTCTGTTTCCCCAGCCCTGTGGTCTTCTTAACAGTGTGAGTTGTAATGGCATGCTCAGTTTAATCTCTGAGACCGTAGGTGGTGCTTGTGGGTGAGAATCAACCACACCCTGTATGACTGAGTCAGCAAATGCTGTAAAGGGCATGTAAATTGACCTCCCTGTCAATAGGTGGCACTTGCCAGAAGGAACAAGTTGCAATGTTGCTTTTGGGTCCTATGACTATCTCTAGCCCCTCAGGAGCAGCACTTGAATGCTTCCAGTGGTGGGTGGGGCCCTGGAGCTTCCAGGTGAGTCTTTACTCTCTGCCACAGCAGGTGTGTGGGGGGGTGCAGCTGGGTGGGGCTAGGTTTGGTCGGCTTGCCCTCACGCTCCACAAAAGCTGGCAAGGTATCTGTTTCAGCAGGAGTCAAAGGTCTGCTCCCAGCTTCTGAGGAAAGCTTCCAGGGAGGGGCTGAAATGGCCCCACCCAAGCAGCAAATCTGCTTGTGGAAGCAGGGCCATCTGAGAGTCACAATCTAGCAGTCTGGAGCAGGCCTCATTCCTCTCTGCCCTCCCCTGCTCTGTGGTTTCCCTCTGGCATCTGCCAGCAGACAGGTGCTCAAGCCAGCCGAACTCTCCTATGACTGTGAAGCAGGCTGGGAGGTTCCCTGTCAAGGATCCTGGCCTGAGCTGAGAGCACAGCTGTCCTGTGTGGGGAGAGTTGCCCTGTGAGCACACTTTAGCTAGGACCCACACTGCACTCTCCCCCCAGGAGCTGCCCATCTGGGCTCCCTCACCTCCCAAGACTGATTCACAGATCTCACTTCCTTGCCCCTGAGCAACGTGATTGAGATCTGAGGGTACGTGATCTGGCCTGTGGGCCCATCCATGGGTCCCAGAAGATAGATCCCTGATCTTGCCAGGGAGAAGCCTGCTGGTCCTAAGTTGGCCACAGGACACCAAAGCAGGTTCAATGTCCCTCCGCCTCGAGGCGTGCCCCAGTCTGATGTAGTCGCCAAGCAAGCAATACCAGGTAGGGCTGGAAGACAGGGAGCTCACAGTCTGATCACCCCTCAGTCCGCTGCAGGATCCCAAGAGGATATGTTTGAGCCCCACTCTGCATGGAAGCCTCAGTGTGATGGCTCAATTATCTGTCTCAGCAGCCACATGTGGGGGAGGGTAAGGAGAGAAAAACAGTCTGAATGGAGGAGAGCTAGCACTCTGGTCATGTCCATCCCTCACTCTGGGAGGCTGCCTGCCTGGAATGTCCAGGCACTGGAGTCACGCAGATCACCTAGGACCCACTGGACCCCCGTGGCTCCTGTAGTCTGGGCCAGAGTTGGGAAATATCTGTGTGGGAATGAGCAGGATGAAACCTGAGGAGTTGAGGCCCCCTTTTCACTGAACTCCAAGCATCTCAGGGGTTGATCTTTGCTGATACCTTGATCCTTCTTGTTCTGCACTGCAGTTTCTTCCCATGGAGTCTCTTGAAGGCTCTGGCACCCTTCCTTCAGACCCACACCTGATCTATGTCTGTCTATCCACTTTTTCTCTTTCATATAAACTTCTTACTGAGATACTCTGGCAGCTGGGGTCTCTGGTCAGTCATCTTGCCTGGAAGTTCAAATGGGCTTTTTCTTTTACAGGATTTCCGAAGCTCTATTCACTTGACACTAGTTGGATCCTGTGGTAACATCAAATTTATGCTGGAATCATTCATGTTGATAAGAGTCTGGCTGGGTAATCTCTGGAGCCATTCTGTTCATTGAGGGTTCTGAAATCTGTCATGAATCCCCTTGGAGTGTCCATTTTCAATCCTGCTTGGTTTGTCTCTCTAGAAATGCAATTTCTTTAGTGTATATCTCAAATGATTTTTAAATATTGGACTACCTTTACATTTCTGTGAAAAACTCAACTTGGTTTTGTTATATAGTATTTTTATGTATTGCTAGGTTCAATTTGCTAACATTTTCTTGTGGATTTTTAGTTTATGTTCATGAAGGATACTGCTCTATATTTACCTTTTGTTGAACTTTGTCTCATTTGGCATCAGCATAATTCTGGCCTTTGTAGTATGATTTGGGAAGTATTCCTATCTGTTCTCTTTTCTAGAAGAAATTTTACAGAATAAATGTTCAATAGAATTCACCAGTAAAACCATGTTGGTCTGTATATTTCCATTTCAGAAAGTTTTTAAATACAGATTTGTTTCATTAATAGTTACAGGACTATTCAGATTTTCTATTTCATCATGGGTGAGTTTATATAGTTGGTAAGTGGAATGTATATTCTGCTGTTGTTGTTGGGTGGCATGTACTATAAATGCTAATTGGATTCAGTTGGTTGATTGTATTTTTCAATTTTTCCATATTCTTATTTTCTCTCTACTGATTGCACTGATTCCTGAAAGAGGAGTGTTGAAGTTTCCAATCATATTTGTGGACTATTTTTATTTTGTCTGTCATTTTTTGTTTCATGTCCTTTGAAGGTTTGTTGTTAGATGCATACACATTCAAGATATTTATGTTATGGTTAATTGACCCTTTTATCATTATGTAGTACCCCTGTTTATCGCTGGTTAGCTCTTTTACTCTGAAGTATAAAAGTTTGTCTTATATTAATGTAGCCACTCAGCTTCTGATTAGGGTTTGCATGGTATATTATTTTCAAATCTTTTACATTTAACCTATTTATATCATTATATTTGAAGCGAGTTCCTTTTAGACAGCATATAGTTGATACATATTTCTGTCCATTCTGATCATTTCTGCATTTTAGTGTTTTTAAGGCCATATGCATTTTATGTCATTGATGTGCTTAATTTTAGTTCTACCATTTTATTATTTATTTTTTGTCACTTTCCTCTGTTTTTATCTTTGATTCCCTTCTCTTGCTGTCTCTTCAATTATTTTTTTGAGTTATTGGAAAACTTTTTAGTACTCCATTTAAAGTTATCTATGGCTTTCTTGTTTTCTTTTCTTTTTTATTACTATACTGTTTGCTATGGTTTGAATATATTCCCTTCAAAATTCAAAATTAAGCTGAAACTTAATCCTCCTTGTGGTGGTATTATAAGTTAAGGACTTTGGGGAAGTGATTGAGTCTCAGCCCTCACCAGACACTGAACCTGTCAGCACCTTCATTCTATACTTCCAGCCTCCAGAACTGTGAGAAATAAAAATTTATGTTCTTTATAAATTCCCCAGTGTCAACTATTTTGTTATAGCAGCACAACAGACTAAGACATTGTTTGTATAGTGTTTTTCATGATTACTCTAGGTATTGTAATAAACATACTTACATTTGTACCATATACTTAGAATCAGTATTTTACCACAAGTTGAATATGAGAGATTACAACCATATAAGTTATCTTACCCTCCACCTTTAATGTTGTAGTTTTAAAATATATATTACATTTATATACATTGAAAGCCCCATCAAATGTTATCATAATTTTTAATTTCAATTATCACATTTTTAAAAACTCAAGAAGAGAGGAATAATTTATTTATTATGTTTACATAGATATTTGCCATTTCTGCTGTTCTTCTTGATTCTTGATGTTTCAAGTTTGTTTCTGAAATTATTTGTTTTGTCTGAATAATTTCCTTTGGTGGTTCTTTATGAGCAGATCTGCTGGCAATGAATTTTCCTTCTTCTGAGAATGTCTTTATCATACCTTTATTCCTGAAGGATATGTTTTCTGGAGATAGAATTCTGAGTTAACAGGCTTTTTTTTCCACCAAGTACTTAAAAAATGCTGTATCATTGTTTCTACTGAGGAATCTGCTGTCATTGAAATCACTGTTTCTCATTAAGTAGTGTGTTGCTTTTCTGTGGCTGGTTTCAAGATTTTTTTCTTTGCTTTTAGTTTTCAGGAGTTTAATTACGGTGTGTCTAGGCATAGATTTGGGGGGCAGGGTTATCCTTTTGGGGGATATATAACTTTTGGGGATTATAACTTTCACTATAATCAGGATGTTTTCAGTCATTATTTCCTCAAAAACATTTCTGCATCACACTTTTGCTTCTCTCTTTCTGGAACTCTGATGACACAAATGTTAAAGTTCTTCTTGTGGCCTCACTGATTCCTGTGATTTTGTTCATTGTTTCATAATCTCTTTTGTTCAAATTGGATATTTTTTCCTGGTCTGGATATAAATGTCCATGCACATTAAAACATGAGGAATTGGGAATAACTATTGTCCCCTATATCCATTTACATGCTATTGTCAGAAAT
Organism: Cheirogaleus medius; assembly: GCA_008086735.1. Classification (NCBI taxonomy): domain Eukaryota; kingdom Metazoa; phylum Chordata; class Mammalia; order Primates; family Cheirogaleidae; genus Cheirogaleus; species Cheirogaleus medius. The sequence continues at coordinate 2,541,857 of VBSM01002707.1, forward strand.
TTTGTCCCACCAGTGTTGATTATGCCTATGTCATATTTTCTTGCTTGCTTTAAAATGACAAGTACCATACATTCATTATCCATACCCTACATATTGGTATATAGACATTTGTGTCTGAAAGAGTTTCTAGATTTTTTTTTCTGCTTTGTTTCTTCATACAAATTACTGGGCATGTCCTCTACTAGGTTGTTGTATTTATGTCACACTCTGACAGTATCTGGTTTACAGTTATATCTGGGAATTTTTCTTCCTCCTTTTAAACATACATTGAAGATCTTCTTTATGAGGTCAACAACTTTCCTTTAAAACAGGTTCATGGATGGAGTAGCACATGGTGGCTCATACCTGTAGTCGTAACACTTTGGGAGGCCAAGGTGGGAGGATCACTTCAAGCCAGGAGTTTGAGACCAGCCTGAGCAACATATCAAGACTGTTTCTCAACAAAAATAGAAAAATTAGTTATGTGTGGTTGTGCGCTCCTGTAGTTAGCTAGTCAGGAGACTGAGGCAGAAGGATCACTTGAGCCAGGAGTTTAAGGTTGCAATGAGCTATGATGATGCCGCTGCACTCTAGACTGGGCAACAGAGTGAGATTCTGTCTTAAAAAAAAAAAAAAACAGGCTCAGATGTGTGACATGTAGTTATTCTCTTGCCATTGGCTCATTCTTTAGGTTTGGAATTGATTCAAACCTGAGTCCTTTTAGAATGAATTACCTTCTCCTAGGAAAATGACCAGCTGTGGTAAAGCCCTGCTATTTTTCTTCAGTTGACCTTTGGGGTTTTGCTGAATCAGCTGTTTCTCTGTGGCCTTATCTCCCCAGCTTCTCAGTATCACAAATCCTCCAGGATTACTATGCAGTCAGCTCCAAGTAAGGTCCCTGCTGACTTCTTTACACATTTATTAACCATGTCACCGCTACCCCTTTGGCTACCAAAGGAAAAAAACTGGGGAGGTTATCGAGTTAATTGACATAAAAGTGAGTTGTTCTACCATGCACAATAAACAAGGACAAGTAGTGTAGAAAAATGTGGGAGTGAGGCAAGCAAATTGCTATTCTAGTCAAAGGTGTAGTCAAGGTCTGGTAGGAAATGCAGTGTCTGATCATTACCCCTTGGTAAGATGTGTATATGGGTATGTATATACAGAATAGTTGGTGGGGGAGCATATTGATGGGGACAAAAGAAAGAGCCCCTTTTCTGAATTTTTCTTATGACTCACCAACAAGAACCAGATTTAACAATTCTCATAAGAGAACGACTCTCTGAAGTCAAGATTACAGGAGTAAGTCTAGGAGGCTAGGATGAAAGACCTGACCTTGGTTTCCTTATATACAGAGAAGAGTGGAAAGGATTAATTACTGAATGAATTTCAGCACAGTGTTGAAATGATGGTTCAAGAATGTTAGAAGACAGCAGGTCACCCTTAGGGCTAGAAACATATATGCATTGCTGACCTAGAAGTCAGTAGGTTAAAAGTTGTTATTCTTTCAGTTGTAAGTAATAGGAGAACCAACACAAATGGGCTCATGGAAAAAAGGGGAATTTGTTGGCTTACAAAATGGAGAATTTTGAAGGTAGTCTAATTACAGCCACAGCTGGATTCAGGGTACAGCAATGTGATCAGGACTTGATTCTTTGCAGTCCGTCAGCTCTGCTATCCACTTTGTGGACTCCATTCGCAGACAGGCTCTCACCTCAAGGTCTAAAGATAAGTTACCTAGCTTCAGACTTTAAAGCCTTCTTATTTCAGTCCATTGGAGAAGAACAAAAGTTTCTTTCCTCGAATACTAATCACTTAAACCTGTATCATTCTTGAACCATTCATTGTGGCCAGGAAAATACAAGATCCAGGTAACAAGTTTTGTCTCCGAATTAGAGGTGAGATTCTGAAACTGGAAGCACATAGAATGAAAGTGGGTAGTGTAGTGGCTTCCCAGAAAGAAATTGGGGTATGATCACCAGAAGAAGGTGACAATATGCTAGATTCAATAAGCAGAAAAATCCCTAATATAGATGGTGAATGAAATGCCAATTTTCTTTATTAGGCCTCTGAGAAGCACAGTCATTTTCAAGTAGCTTGAATTTAAGTGATGCAAAGCAGTTTTACCTGGTAGTTAATCATATGACACAAGAGACCATTATAACTTGATTAGTTAGGCTTTTATGAGTTAAAAAAGGGAGTAAGTGAGCGGTACAAAGGCCACCACCTGTGTTTCTTTGAGATTTGAGACTGACAGCTCAAGGAGTACAGATCAATATTGAGAAGAAGAGGAGCAGCAAAATAATTAGAAACATTACAATCAAATAAAGGGGGTGCCCAGGGCTTCACTGAGTGAATAGGCACACCAAGCCCTAACACCTGTTATCAATTTTATGGACTACAAAGAAGGTAGTGATCCTTTGTGTTCCCTCTCCGTGGGGAAGTATGTAGTGCCAAGATGCTGGCTAAATGTTTCTTACAACTAAACATCGTAAGAAATGTCTTGAATTATTTACATGCATAACCCAGGTTTTGCATGCCTAGGGCGTGCTAGCCTAGGAATAAGAATAGTGCTGTGCAAAACCCACATTTCTAGTACTCTGTTCCTACTTGCTCTGAAGAAACTCAGTATCATTTAAATTTACAAAGTACCAGTTATTTCAGGGATCCCCCAGGAATCTCACTTATGTTCAGAGAACTAGCCATACTGGTTGTCAAGCATATAATTTCCCATCTTTTCTGCTTCGCTTTATGTGGTAATGTTGCAAATAGTTGGCAATGCTAAATGTGCATTGCTAAATGTTAAAAGCTATGCCACCAGTGCCCATTGAAGACACCAATGCTGTTGTCAATTTTGCGAATATCTACACTAAGACTCCAGGATATAAGACTGAGATGACTGAAGTTTATCCAAAGGCATCAATGTCCAGTATTAAACATAGCAAAAGGGCTGCCAATACCTTTGTCATTGCCAGTACTTCTTCTGCCAGTACTTTTAGAGCTACTGACACAGAGAATGCCATGTCTCATATAGTCAAGCATCACATACATACAGCTGGGCATTAGCCTCAAACTTCTGGGGCTGGGATGGAAGACATTCTCAGTGATAGACATTCTACTATGCTTAGAATCCGACTCCTCCTCTACTTTTCCCATTTTTTTTCTCCAACACTGAGGCATCGTCTTTGGAACAAAGTTTTAGGACTCCATTCTCTGTTATCATAGGTTAATGTAAGATTTTTAATGCTGGTAATAGTAGACAAGCTTTTATCAGATTAACCTTTCCAAGGAAGGCAACCAGAAAAAATAAAATTATACACACACAAATATATATTAAGTAAGGATTTAATGGAAGCTCAGAGAGGTCAGCCTAACTTTCAGCACCCGCTTTTTCCTTGGTACATTTGCTAACTCACAAATGGAAGCTGAAAAAGCTGAAAACCTGAGCAGAGATATTTTGGCAATCTCACAGGGCTGGGGAAACAAATATTGGAGTGTGGTGTCTGTCAATGTATAGAAGGCCTAGGTGGATTTCATGTGGGGCCCTTGAAAGGCTACAGCCTAGAATTGAGAGCAAATCAGAAATAGAGAAACCCACATAAAGACAAATCCACCTGTAAATCAACTCAAGCTCTGCCCCTAGCTTAAGTATCAGCCAAGAGACTGAGAAGCTAAGCAAAACTTTGGTGCACTTATGTGGCTAAGAAGACAAAAATTGAAGTTCAGGAAAGGCCTTGCAAACACTCTAGGCTTTCTTTCACTTGGTGCCCTGGCAGGGCTACATTTTTAAGAGGAGGTGTAAATCAGAGATAAGTTTTTCCTTAGGCAAGACAGAAACACAGAAAAACAATTCATTCACTAACTGGATTAAGGTGATCCACCCTCAGCATAGCTACCTGCCATTAGTAAAAGTAAATCCTCTTAATAGGAAGATTACATTTTCCAGAGATTCAAATTATGTCTAGTTTTTGATACATCATACCAGGCATTCAGTAAGATATACCAGTCATACCATTAGACAAGACAAAGTGATTAAAACCAGAACAACCAGACACTTGAAACAGATCTATAGGAGATCTAGATATTAGACTTAAAATAACTGTGATTAAACTATGTAAGAAATTAGACAGTAAGATGGAAGATATCACCATGTAACAAGAATCTATAAAACTGAAAAAAATAGGAAACTGGAATAGGAAAATGCAATAACTAAAATCAAGAACTCAACAGATAGATTTAACAACAGATTATAACCTAAAATCAACAAACATTTTTGTAAAGGCCAGATAGTAAATGTTTTAGGTTTTGCAGGCCACATTCACTCTCTGTCCAACATTCTCCCCCTTTTTCTTTTATAACCCTTTAAAATGGAGAAAAAGCTAGGGGTGGTGGTGCACACCTGTAGTCTCATCTACTTGAGAGGCTAAGGCAGGAGAATCATTTGAGTATAGGAGTTTGAGACATTTGAGACCAGCCTGGGCAATATAGCAAGATCCTGGCTCAAAAAATAGAGAAACAGACTCAGGCCAAGATGGAGAACTAGAGGCAGCCTGCACAACACTGCTCTCACAGAGAGTATCCAAAGTGGCACATAGATACCTACCTTTGGATAGATTGTCTGAGCAAGAGCAATGGAAATCCATGGAGAGGAGGAGGGAGTGAAGTAAAGAAGGTAGTAGTGGGAATAACTGCTTAGCAGGACCAGAGACAATTAGGGAAGGTGCACATATATGGGAAAGAAACAGAGGAGAAAATCCCAGGCTCCACACTTCCCCTGAGGATACTACAAGTGGAGCAGTGGGAGGGCTCCTCCACTGCAGCAGGCTTCCGGACTGATACAGAGACCTGACTAGAGACTGTGCAGCTGCATTGCTCTGGAAAGAAGTAATGGCTGGCTTGCAAGCCCTGGGCACTGCAGCTGGTGCCATTGTAACATCCCAATTCTGGAATGCTACTTTTTACCGGTGGTCAGGTCTGTGACTGCTGCCTCCTCCTTGATCTTGTTAGGTGGGTAGGAAGCAGGCAATCCCAGCACTTGCTAGTGCCCCATGAACAGGTGACCTGCAACTCCACTGCCGTCAGGGGCCCTGGGTAAAGCAGGAGACCATGGGCCTAGTACCCGCTGTTGTGGCCTGGATGATCTTGCTCAAATACACTTTCCACAGGACATGGGTGGAGCACATGTCCACAGCCCTTGGCACCCATTGCCCACTGCCAGGGCATATGGGCTACTGCTGCCACTGCTGTTTGAAAGGCCATGATTGGGACAAAAGGCAACACAGCCGTGGCCTTTGGATCTGGGCAGACTGCATGCCATGGACCTGCTCAGGCACCCTGATGAAAGAAATCATAGATGACACAAACAAATGGAAAAACATCCCATGCTCATGGATTGGAAGAATCAACATTGTTAAAATGTCCATACTGCCCAAAGTGATTTACAAATTCAATGCAATTCCCATCAAGATACCAATGTCATATTTCACAAATCTAGAAAAAATAATTCTATGCTTCATTTGGGACCAAAAAAGAGCCCAAATAGCCAAAGCAATCTTAAGCAAAAAGAAAAAATCTGGAGGCATCACATTACCTGACTTCAAATTATATTAATACTACAATGCTGCAGTAACCAAAATAGCATGGTACTGGCATAAAAATAGAGACATAGCCCAATGGAACAGATTAGAGAGCCCAGAAATAAAACTACCTACAACCAATTGATTTTCAACAAAGCACACAATAACATACCCTAGGGAATGGAATTCTTATTCAATAAATGGTGTTAGGAAAGCTGGACAGCCACAAGCAAAATAATGAAACATGACCCCTATCCCTTACCATATACAAAAATTAATTCAAGATGGATAAAATACTTAAATCTAAGGCATGAATCATAAAAATTCTGGAGGAAAACATGGGAAAAACTCTTCTAGACATCAGCCTGGGCAAAAATTTATGACTAAGATCCCAAAAGCAAATACAGCAATAACAAAAATAAATTAATGAGACTTAAATTAAAAAGCTTCTACACAGCTAAGGAAATAATCAACAGAGTAAATAGACAACCTACAAGAAATATTCACAAACTATACATCCTGCAAAAGGTTAATATCCAGAATCTACAAAGAAGTCAAACAAATCAGCAATAAAAAACCAAACAACCCCATTAAAAAGTGGGCAAAAGATATGAACAGAAGTTTTTCAAAAGAAGATAGACACATGGCCAATGAACATGAAAAAATGCTCAATATCACTTATCATCAGGGAAAAACAAATGAAAACCACAATGACATACTACCTGAACTCTATCAGCATGGTCATTATTAAAACATCACAAAACAGTAGATGCTGGCATGGATGCAGAGAAAAAGAAATGCTAATACACTGTTGATGAGACCGCAAATTAGTACAACCTCTGTGGAAAACACCATGGATATGACTAAAAAAAAACAAATGTAGACTTACCATTTGATCTAGCAATTCTACTACCAGGTATCTATTCAAAGGAAAAGAAGTCATTTTATCAAAAATACACCCTGCACTTGAATGTTTATTGCAGCACAATTCACAATTGCAAAGATGTGAAATCAATCTAAGTGGCCATCAGTTCATGAATGGTTAAAGAAAATGTGATACACACACACACACACACACACACACACATATCGTGGAGTAATACTCAGCCATAGAAAGGAATGAAATAATGTCTTTTGCAGCAACTTGGACAGACCTGGAGACCATTATCCTAAGTGAAGTATCTCAGGAATGGAAAAACAAACACCACATGTACTTTCTAATAATTGGAAGCTAAACAATGGGCACACATGTGTACAAAGAGATGTAAAGGACATTGGAAACCAAGAAGTGGGACGGATGGGAGGAGATGAGGGGTAAAAACTTACCTATTGGGTACAATGAACACTATTTGGATAATGGGCACACTAAAAACCCCAACTTAAGCATCATACAAGGTATCCATGTAACAAAAATATTTGTACACCCTTAATATTTTGAAATTAAAAAAGTAGAGAAGTAATGCAACAAAAAAAGAAAGCTACAGACCAATATCCCTTATGAATATAGATGCAAAAATTCTCAACAAAATCCTAGCCAACCGAATCCAGGTGCTTGTCAAGAAAATAATCCATCACAACCAAGTGGGCTTCATCCCAGGGATGCAGGGATGGTTCAACATACGCAAATCTATAAATGTAATTCACCATATAAACAGAAGCAAAAACAAAGACCATATGATCCTCTCAATAGATGCAGAAAAAGCATTTGACAAAATTCAATACCCTTTTATGATAAGAACACTCAACAAAATAGGCATAGACGGGGCTTACCTAAAAATGATACAAGCCATATATGATAAACCCACAGCCAATACCATACTGAATGGGGAAAAATTGAAAGCATTCCCACTAAAAGCTGGAACAAGACAAGGTTGCCCACTATCTCCACTTCTATTCAACATAGTGC
>VBSM01002707.1:2551143-2566765 GCA_008086735.1 Cheirogaleus medius
AAAAAAAAAAAAAAAGAATTGAGGATACCAAAGAGCATTTTTTCTAGTTATATATATTGATGTTTATGATATTAGACATTGAGATTAAGAAATGTTAAAAATATTAATTAATTAATTTAAACATAACAATCATGAGCCCATTGTATGTTAATAGAAATAAAATTTCTATAAAACAAACTATATTTTCTAAAATTAAAAAATTGCTGAGAAGAGTGACATTGTGTTACATTATTACATATCTCTTTTAACATGTGGTTTAATAGAAGATGGCTAGATTCTCCATTTGTTTTTCGTTCAGTCTGTTGCTATATATTGACTTTGTATTAATGAAGAATATGAAAAAGATCTGATCTCATGCAGAGATATTGTTGGGGAAAAGGAGTGTTTTAATAGACTTTTCCAATAACTGTACTAACAGTATTCTCCTTAGAAATTACACCAAAATTCAACAAGTGGTAATTTTAAAGTTTCATTATAATGTGGAATCTAAAACCATATCAATGAACTTTGTATATTCTGTTACATTAAAAGCCATTGGTCTGTCTTGCCCTTTTAATGTGTTTTTTTACCCAAGTGTTATTGTTTAACATCATGCACTGCTCATTTGAAAAATATTGGTTCCTGAGGTTATGCAGATCTTCCAAATGATAACACATTTTTGTATACAATACCAAAAAAAAAATCTCATGAGTTAGTATTTCCAACAATCTCATCACGAAAGTCTTTAAGGAAGCTCTCAAGCTCACAGTGGTAGATACAAGTTTTATAGACTTCAAATTTTTACTTGAAAGGTTGAATTTCATTATTGGCAATAAGTGCTGTCAGATGTTTCCTTGGAAGTGATAGTCTCTCTTTGTTTATTTCTGAGAAAACATCTCCAAAATACTCAATTCGGAATAAACCATAATTTGTCTCTCAGTAATTCTTTCAATTAAAAAATGGCATTCTATGAAAAATAAGGCTATTAACTTTGCAACTCAAACAAATATACAATACTTTTCCTCAAGTCAACCATTGTACTTAAGTATACATTAGAAGTGCTTTATGTGTGCTTCTCATTTTTGTTACATGAAATGTTAATTAAGAAAGATGTGTATTCAAGGGTTGGTGTTCAGTGAAATTAACTGTTTCATTAAGGACATTCTTAGGTGAAGTTAACTTTCCTCCCCTTCAAGTGCATGGTGGTAAAGAATACAATAACTAGCTAAGACAGTTTGGTCCTCCTGCCTTGATTTTTGCTAGAGCATGAGCAGTTTTACCGACCATTGCTTTTGCACCATCAGTGCAAATGTCAGCATAATGAAAAACACAAATTATTTTTACTATTATGAAAATAGTTTTAACCTCATGGATTCCCTTAGAGAGTCTCAGGAAGTTTCAGCGGTCTGTAGACCACACTTTGAGTACCACTACTCTAAAATAACTATTAAAAGAGTAATAAAAGAATGTAAAACTGACAAGATGATACAGGGGTAAAGGGAAATAATAAAAAATAATAAGGCAAGAAGGGAGAGAGAAATGCACATGCATAGGTGGAACACATTGTATAATGGTCGATTTAAACCATTAAGATAAGTTCGTTCCTTGGGCTTCCATGCAAGTAGGTCTTGACAAGTACTCCTAATCATTCTCCCTATGTTCCCTAACAGACTTGAATCTTAGGGTGAACACAATTTATCCTAATTTTTGATTCCTGCTTCAAATAAGCTGAACAAATGGTAGGAACTGAGATTATTGCTTAAAATTATTTGAACAACAGATTTAGGAATGTTATGGAAAAGAAACCACTCCTACTTTGCTAAATAAAGAAGGCAACTCACACCAATTTACTTGAGAATGCAGATTCAATCTTGCAGATGAAGATCAAAGATGCACACAGAATATGTCAAAGGAACAAAAATCATTTGGGTATATAGCCTCTAAAGTTTCAGGAGAATGTTGTGATTGGCATATTCATTTGCTTTCTATTTTAAAGCAAATCCAAGGACAAACAGGGAGAGGTAAGCAAGTGTCCTCTTAATCCCCTTTCCCCAAAGACAAACTGTCTAGCTCACTGGACTAGACACTGCTGGAATTCATCAATAGTTTCTTCACTGTCCGTCTCCATTGCACAAGTGTGTCAATCTCATTGATTGATTGTCCATCAAATATAAATCTAATCTATCTAATTGACAGGTTATGTCTCTCACAATATGCCTTCATTAGTTTGCTGAGAGGTGTTTGTCGATTTATTTTGAGCTGGATTACAGATCCATCATAGAATTATAATAGAGTTGGAAGTGACCTTTGCAGTCTTTCTTTTTTCTAATCTCCTCCCTAGTAGACAAATCTCCTCTGTAGCCTCCATGCCTATAGGTCATTCAGCGGATCCTTAGATACTTCTGATAACAGAGAGCTCACTAATTTGTGAAACAGGCCATTTCAATGATATCAACTCTATTTCTTGGTAAGTTCTCCTTATTTTCAAGCAGGACTCCTTAGAATTTTCATCTCACTCTAGATTCCCATTCTGATCATCTACATTTTCACAGAATAAGCTTACTCTTTTTTTTTCCAGATAGCCAGCTACTATGGGTTTAATGTAGTAATGTTTCCTCTTTTTCATCCCGTATTCAGATCTTTATTGGAAAACTGGGTACTGATAACTCCGGTAGGTGACCGTGAAGAGTCTGTGGTAGGAGGTGAGGAAGAGGGAAACACCTGCATCTTTTAAATGTCTGTGTAGCGGACATAATTGAATGGATATCTAACACCCTTTCTCTCCCTTCCTATTTTATAACACCGCCCTGATTTTATTCAGCTGTCCATCATCCACTCCCCAATCATACTAACTCAAGTGACCCAGAGGAAAGTGGTTTTGTGCTCAGAACTAGGAGTGGGTCTAGATTACCTCAGTCACTCAAGGTAATCCAAACTTCCTTGCCAGTGATTAGTTCAGAAATAAAAATTAAGCTAATACATGCATGACAGACACCTAGCAACTATTATTGATACAGTGATGGGCATGTGACTTTGACCTAAGCAGACTGAATTGGAGTACTTTTTATTTTATGATTGGGAGAAAGAGTTTTGTCTCTCACTGAACATGAACAAGGAAGTGTATTTCCTCAGTGGCTAAATTTAGGCGATCACCTTCCATGAAGGAAGCCAGCCTGAGACCTAAGTGTACACACCCAGAGGAGGGATGAGCTGAGAGAATTGGAGAGAAATAGAACTGGGGATTTGATTCTACCATGCTCAGAGTTGAAATTATTTTTGGACTTCTAGTCATGTGAAATTAAACTTATTATTTAATTTAGTTTATGTTGGCTTTTCTGTTACTTGTACTCCAAGACATAATAATACAATCATCTATTTCCTCAAGGTGAAGCTTCTGACCCTATGGAGAATTGCAGGGTTTACTTCACTTAGTTGGTGCAAGTGGGCTAGAAATTGAGGTAAAAGGGTTGGGACGTTTGTTTACAGAGGCACAGAATCAATTAGAAATTTAGACTTTGACTATAACTCTAGATAATTTTCTTTGCCTCAAGGTTAAAGAAGGAAAGTAGCATTAGTTGAATGTCTATTAAGTACCAGGCAATTTCCAATATTCTAAATTACTTAATCCTCACAGCAACTCCATGAAGGTGGTACAAGTTTTCAGTGTGGAAAGTGAGGCTCACTAAGGTTAAATGCATTGCCCAGGGTCACATCTACAGCTACTAGGTGGTAGAGTCAAGATCCAATCTTAATCTGGTTGGCTCCAAATCCAGTGCTCTTTCTGTTAAATTCTTGCCAGACAATTCTTTCCAGACAACTCTAGTCCCTATGCCAGAGAAAGCTACCTTAGACTAAGACTCTTCTACAATGGTGGTGTTTTGTAGTGTTTAAAAGTATAAACTATAGACTCAGACAGATATTGGCTCAAATTTCGGTACCACTTATTCATCTCTATTGCTTATAATGTTCTTTGCACTGAGGCAAGCCCACACTATTCACTATCTTTTTGACCTAGAGTGACTTACCCTCTCTAAGTTTTAATTTTTCTCCTTTGTAAAATAAAGATAATTACCTCACAGTGTTGTGAGGATTAATGAGATAATGCCTGTAAAGTTCCTAGAATAGAGTGAGTGCAGTGGTGAATCAAGTATGAGGTCGTAGGAGTGGTTTGCCATGGAGTAGAGGAATATTTTATCAATGATTTTGTGTAGAACGTTAAGATCATGGTGGTAATAAAAGGCATACAGAGTTTTAGTCAGTATTATTTATTTTAAATTCTCTACAAGTAATCCATCCCTTTATTGCCTGCACTGGGGGCGTCCCACTCTCAAAATCCTGCTTTTGGTAGGCTTCTCAGTGAGTATATGGCATCTGTTATTATTTTTAAGGCCCAAATAGAAAGAATCTTACAGTGAGAACAGGAACTTTAAACAAACTTAGTCTTTGCAACTCAGATTAAAAGACATTCATTCCATTCAGCATAGTCTTTTGGCTTATATTATTGATTGGATTTTTAAAATAAAAATTATATAGCTGATATAGTAGAAAGAAAGCACTATGTATCAGAATGAATATTATTTTTCTCATATCCTAGAGATAAGATCTGTTCAACATTATTTAATGCTTAAAGTGGTGGGCAGGGAGAGCTTTACTTGCATAATATCAGTGAATCTTCATGAGAACTGGTGAAGTTCTGGTGGAGGTAAGGGTATTAGATCAATTTTTCCTAGGAACAAATAGATTTGTAGATGAAGTTTAAGCCCTTGGCAATGCAGGAGGGGGATTTTATTTTTCTGGTTTCTCACTTTTCAAGGTAGGTGAAGGCTACTAGTTTGCTTGAAACCCAGATGTGTGTTTAAATTGTATACTGACTAGAGCCAGTGTGTATGTAATCCAGAGGGGCTGGGCTAACTGGGCCTATGGATCAAAATTGGATACTCAGAACCTGGTTTGAATAATTTCCCACTCCCAGTTCTTGGCTGTATGTCCAGCTGACTCCACGAGAGAGTGAGATCCTTGTGAGCCATGGCCTATAATATTCATTCCTATATTCAAATTGTTAGGCAGGGTTTTATGCGGTATTCATGGAAAAATTTGTCTTTAAGTGAAGGAGGTACTGGGTAAGAGAGCAGAAATCTTCAGGTCATTCTCCAGACCCACACACACTCACACTATTTCCAGTCTCTCAGATACTGGAGCTTCTCTCAGCATCAGTAAGAGCCCAGTACATCCTGAAATGTAGATAGATAGATATAGTTAGGGTTAAGGTTAAGGTTAAGTTTAGGGTTAGGGTATATATATATATATATACACATCCTAATACATATATTTTCAACTTCTGTGTCTACTTTTGTGAGGATAGGAAGTCATGAAGGAATTAGAGGCCAGAGGGGAAGAGAAACTGGTAGATCATTGGGTGCACTTCCATGAAAGGTTGGATCTAGAGGCAGAAGGTCTCATGGTTAATTCTCAGGCCTTTCTCCTGTAAATCATCAGGTCTTTCCCTACACTACATCACTGGCGTCATATAAAAACAGGCTTCTGATGCCCACACATTTTTCCATGCTACCCTGAACTACCTGCCCCAACCTGCCTTGGCCTCTGCTTGCTAATTTACACCTGATCTTACCAGATTCTGACCTTGTGATCTATGTTCCCCAATAAAGTTTCATCAACACCTAATTTTTACAATACTTCCTCAACTCTGGTCTTTATATTACAGACTTAGCTATGATTTGAATTCTCTCTTGGGTTACTCTATCTTTGGATTTTAAGCACAAGTGAAGAAACTACTGGTGGTGAAGGCCATTTTTGAAATGCAAAGGCACGACCTCATGGGATCATGAAATGAAAGTTATTGGAGGTCTCTGAAAACCTAGAGATATGATGGGATCTGTTCTTTTGGAGTTTTATTTCAAAATAACATATACAAGATCGTATCATCTACAAATACAGAGTTTTACATTTTTCTTTCTAATCTGGATTTTTTTGTTGTTGTTGTTTTCTTGCCTAATTGCCATGACTAGAACCTCTAATATAATGTTGAATAAAAGTGGCAAGACCAGACATTTTTTCCCTTGTTCCTAATCTTACAGGGAAAGCTTTCAGTCTTTAAGTATGATGTAAATGTGAGTTTTTTGTAGATGCCTTTTTTACATTGAGAAAGTATCCTAGTTTGTTGAAATTATTAAAAAAGAAAAACATGAAAGTGTGCTAAATTTTGTCAAAGCTTTTTCTGGGATCATTGAGTTGATCATGAATATTTTTTGTCCATTATTCAGTTAATATTGTATATTTCATGGGTTGATTTTTGTGTATATAACAAATCTGTATTCCTGGGCTAAACCTCACATCGTCATTATGCATAATCGATTTATACATTGCTGTATTAAGTTTGCTAGTACTTTGTAAAGTATTAGAAATCAATATTTATAAAGATATTGGTGTACAGTTTTCTTGTGATATCTTTGTCTTGTTTTGGTATCAGGGTAATACTGGCCTCAGAGAATGAACTGAAAAGTATTCCCTCTTCTTCTATTTATTGGAAGAGTTTGTAAAGGATGGGTGTTAATTCTCTTTTAATGTTTGGCATAATTCCCTAATTATGCCATCTGGGCCTGAAATTTTCTTTGTAAGAAGTTTTTCCATTACCAGTTCAATCTCTTTATTATTATTGGTTAATTTGGCTTTTCTATTTCTTCTTGAGTCAGTTTCTGTAATTTGTGTCTTTCTAAGAACTTATCTACTATATCTAGGTTTTTAAATTTGTTGGTATGCAGTTGTTCACTGTATTACCTATAATTATTTTTACTTTCCTAGGTCATTAGTAATGTCCCCTATTTATTTCTGCTATTAGTAATTTGAGTCTTTTCTTGGTTTATCTAGCTAAAGTTTTGTCAATTTTGTTGATTTTTTCCAAAAAATCAACTATTTTCATTGATTTTTATCTATTTTTTCTGCCCTCTATTCCATTTATGTCTGTTCTAATCTTTATTAATTCAGGATAGAATTTACTTTTTAAAGCTGAACTGTATTCCATTGTGTATGTATACCACATTTTCTGTATTCATTCATTCCTTGGTGTACACTTAAGGTGATTGTCTATCTTGGCTATTGTGAATAATGCTTCAGTAAACATGGGAATACAGACATCTTATTGACAAAGTGATTTCATATCCCTTGGATATGTACTAAGTAAAAGTCTCATGGCTTCTAATTGGTTCAGATTTGGTCACATGCCAATCCATGACATCATCAACTGTGGCCAGGGAGATGCTGATTCTCTTGGGTCAAACAAGGTCTACTCCCAGAGCTGAGGGTAGAGGACAATTGCAACCAAACCAAGTGGGTGGAGAGTTGAGCAAAGTGGGTCATAAAGCAGAAGAAGAGGTGATATTTGTGGCAGACTTGAGAATGAATACTGTGGAGAATTATTGGTTTTTTCTGTAGCTTCTCTCTTAATCATGACTGGAACTCTCCCTTTGGCTCAACTATCATTTACTGCCTTATATAAATGCATCATTTCAATCCATGACCTTAGGGTGTCTTAAAGAAGCTGAGGCCCCGCGCCTGCCCGGCCTGGATGCTGCGGCTCGGCTGTGCGCTGAGGCAGCTCGGGCCTCCGCTCAGCTCTCTTCGGGCGCCGAGATGCCTAAGAAGGCTGGTGCGACGAACAAGGGTAAGAGCCAGAGCAAGGAACCAGAGAGATCACTTCCTCCCTTAGCTCCTGTGGCTGTTGATCCTAAAGGTTGTGTCACCATAGCCATCCATGCCAAACCTGGCTCCAAACACAAAACGCCATAACAGATTTGACAGCAGAAGCCGTAAGTGTAGCTATTGCGGCACCTCCGTCTGAGGGAGAGGCTAATGCTGAGCTCTGTCGGTATCTTTCCAAGGTCTTAGAACTCAGGAAGAGTGATGTGGTTTTGGATAAGGGTGGTAAATCTCGTGAAAAGGTGGTGAAACTTTTGGCCTCCACAACTCCAGAAGAGATCTTGGAGAAGTTAAAAAAGGAAGCCAAAAAGGAATAAAAGCAAGAAATGAAAAATGCATCATTGGGAAACTTTTTTATTACTAATGATGAAGAGTCTGTTAAATAGGAAAATATATTTGAATGCACAGAAGAACATGGGAAAATATGTATATATTTAAATAAGATTGAAAAAAGTAGAAATTTTTAAAGTACTGTACATTATTATGTACGTTCTAAAATCCCTGACCCCAAACAGCCTGGAACATGTTATTCTGATTTCATGGTATTACAAAATAACAGAGTTGGAAAGGGTATTCAAGATGACCTGACTTAACACCTTTCATCTGTGATGGGGCTTCTGACATGCAGAAGTTGAGAGACTTATTCAAGGTCATACCGTGCAAGATGGCAACTGGAACCCAGATCCCTTGACTCCTTGTCAAATGCAGTTTATCCTGATTGTAAATGAAAATGATAATATCTCCACAACCGTTCTGGAATTCTGGAGATTGCCTTCTAATCCAGTTTACAAATGACAGAGAAAAACCTGTCACGCTGCTTTGTAGTCTTACCTTATATTTTAAGATGTTTAAATGTAAAAATGTTTTTCACATCTTTTAAAGACTATATGAACATTTTGTGAAAAAGTAAGAATAATCAAGACTTTTAATTTAATATGAATTACAACAGTTGAATTTTCTTCTTCCTCCATGATAACTTGCAATCATCAAATCAGTAGTTCTTATGAATCTCCAAAAATCCTTAAAAGAAGAAAGAGGACCTGGAAGCTATTTTAAGTATTTGTAAAAGCCTATCAGAAATCACATTTATATTAAGGTTTCAAAAGCTAATAATAAATACATTTTTACAAAAAAAAAAGAAGAAGAAGCTGAGCCCTGAGATTTACCTAGGCTTTCTGTCAAAAGCACTGCCTATGATCTACACAGTATATCCTGCTTAGTACCTAAAACATCAGGCAAATATGAAGAGGATATCTGGTAGAAGAAATTTTGTGCCATCCTATCTTCAATAGTATATCCAAAACTCACTCTGGCGTTGCTAAAAGTAAGGATTGAGTGGACGTTCAGAGCTCATCTTCCCTCCAGCAGTGTGTCATTTGGTTTTCTGGCTGTGGATGTGTTTCTGGAATAAGTTAAAGCAAGGAATTTTCTTTTTGGGTTAGCATGGAGCCCTAAAAGCCAAAAGATGAGCCAACTCAAAATTCCTTAAGAGACCTGAAACTCAAAAACCCAGTCCCATAATCATAGTCATGAGGCCAGGTGGTGCCCCTAGACTTTTAATACTGCCTTATATTGTGTGGGTAATTCCTGCCTGCATCTGTTTCAACAACAAACAGTTTCCATGATAAACATGCACTCAGGCCAGATATTTTGCTCAGGGATTCTCATGTACAAAAAGGATGGTTCACAAAAAGATGTGTTGCATTGGAAGAATCTGTCTCTACTTAGTAAGGGCAAATTAAGTTAGGGTGATCCAGGATGATGGAAGAGTTGAAGAGCATCTGGAGGTATAGAAATGCCTCAATAGCTGTTATGGAATCCAAAAGCTAGCCATATCTCTTTACTTATTTGGTTAGGTGGGTGAGTGGTCAGATAAATTAGTGCAATAAAATAATAAAAACTGTTTATTGACTAATGACTATATGCTAGATAGTATACTAAATATTTTACATATAATTTCCCATTTAAGTTTTATAGCAACCCTATGAGGTAGCTATTATTACTGTCTGCTAGCCTGATAAGGGACAGAGATGGGACAAAATTAAGGAATAATGACTTTGAGGCAGAACTGCCACAGAGGGCCCAGAGCACAAAGCATTGAGCCAGAGAGGATTACTCTCAGGCCTTGAAATCTTATGGATTTTGCCCTACTGGGTTGAAAACTTGCTTTAGACCAGTGACCCCTGTATTCTTCCCATTTTCTCCTTTTCAGAAAGGTAATGTCTATCCTATGGCTGTCCCACCATTGTGTTTTGGAAGAAGATAACTTGTTTTCTAGTTTGATAGGTCTGTGGACAGAGAGAAATTTTGTCGCATGATGGACCATACCCAGAGTCTCACCCATTACTGATCTGGATGATTTAGATGATAACATTGGATTTTTTTGAGTTGATATTTAGATGAAATTTTGGATTTAGAGTTAATGCTTGAATGGGTTAAAACTTTTGAGGATGTTGGGATGGAGTAAATGTATTTTGTATATGGGAAGTATATAAATTTTGAGGAGCCAGAGGGTGGGATGTATTGTGGTGAATAGAGTCTGCCCAAAATTCATGTTTACCTGGAAACTGTAAATGTTACTTCCTTATCTGGAGATAGGATCTTTGCAAATGTAATCAAGTTAAGATGGGTCATACTGGATTAGGGTGGGCCCCAAGTCCAATATGACCAGTGTCCTTATAAGAAGAGGGGAATTTGGACACAGAGACACAAATCCACCATGGAGAAGGTCAAGTAAAGATGGAGGCAGAGATTGGAGTTGCGTGACTACAAACCAAAGAATACCAAATATTGTTGACAACCACCAGAACCTGGAAGAGACAAAACCAGATTCTTCTCTAGAGGTTTTGGAACATGGCCCTGACAATACCTTGATTTGAGACTTGTAGCCTCTAGAACTGTAAGAGAATAAAGTTCTGTTGTTTTTAGACACCCTATTTGTGATACTTTGTTGTGGCCATCCTAGGAAACTAATACAAAAAGCATGTATCCACTTTACTAGGTAGAGATTTGGGGAGGTGGCAAGACTGAAGAGAGAAAATGAAAACTCCAGTTCATTCTCTTTGGTTATTTAGATAGAATGTAGATGAATGGGATATGTGTGATCTCAAGAAAGGGCAGATATAAGAATTTGAAGGCTAAATGTAAAGAAATAAGAAGCTGGAAGTGGAAGGTAATAGGTTTTGCAATCTCCTTAACTTGGAATGGGTCTGGAATCAGTACTTGAGTTTCCCACAGGGTCAAGTAAAGTGGATGTGACAGAAGAACCAGATTAGGTCTCTTACTTGATGGTTTCTCTTGGTGAGAAGTTCTTGGAATGATCCTTAGTCCAATTCAAGATCCTCCTGTAGATCATGTAGTTTCTCCTGATATAGACCAGTGTCTAATGTCAAAGTGGTGCTGGCTGGTGCAGACAATGCATGGGTGAGACTCGTAGTGGCTCTAAAAGAAGGGATTCCTTATGGACAAGTGCAGGGAGGTTTCTATGCTTTTTAAGTACTATATTTATTTCACATGCTTTCTGGGAGCATTGCTTTGAGGATTTGATGTCATGAGTATGCAGAGCTGAATTTGGAGGGCCTTAAACATATACCCTTCACTTTTAGGATATAAATCTATGTGGTTCAACCTAATGCAACCCCTGGTCCAGGAAGAAATAGCCTAAATATCAAAGGAATTACAAGACCTAATGAGGTAGAAAAATATATGTCTGGAAAAGAAGAATTCATTGTCATGGGAAAATTCACCTATGCATTAGAACATTTTTAAACTTTTATTTTGAACCAATTACAAACTTCAGAAAAGTTGCAAAACTGGTACAAAGAATCTTCAAGTTGCCCAAATGTTAATATTTTTACACATTTGCTTTATCAATCCCCCTTTCCCCAATTCTCTTCCTCCCTCTTCCTCATCCCCCTTTTCTCCCTCACAATATGCATACATGTTAACTGAGAGTAAATTGGACACAATATGCCCTTTAATTCTAAATATTTAAATGTATATTTCCTAAAATCAACATTCTCATATAACCACAATATAATTATAAAATTGAAGAAATTAACATTAATGTAATATTTTAATTAATATATTGACCTTACTCAAAGTCTACCAATTGTCCTAATAATGTCTTTTATAAGGGAAAGAAAATTGTACCTCACAAGTGGCATGCAGTTGCCACATTCCTTTAGTACACTTTATTTGTGAATTCAAATTTAATTTTCTGGTAAGAGTATTTAGAACTGATCCTAATATTTACCTGAAAGGCTTCTTGAAGCTTCGCCATGTGGATGGGCTCAAGTAACCAAGGCAGAGCTACCTGAACTTTCTTGGCACAGTATTTATTAAGAAAGTGAGCTCAGGCCGGGCGCGGTGGCTCATGCTTGTAATCCTAGCACTCTGGGAGGCCGAGGTGGGTGGACTATTTGAGCTCAGGAGTTCAAGACCAGCCTGAGCAAGAGCAAGACCCCGTCTCTACCAAAAATAGAAAAAATTAGCCGGGCATGGTGACACATGCCTGTAGTCCCAGCTACTCGGGAGGCTGAGGCAGAAGGATTGCTTGAGCCCAGGAGTTTGAGGTTGCTGTGAGCTATGATGATGCCACGGCACTCTAGCCAGGACAACAGAGTGAGACTCTGTCTCAAAAAATAAAAAAAAATAAAGAAAGAAAGAAAGTGAGCTCAGGGGGTTAAAATGGATTTACAATGTAAGACTTGAAAACCCGCTAACTGGCTCTGTATCCTGGGAGGGCTAGAGGCCACTTTAATAAGCTGTGCACTCGTAATAAAAACAATAGTATCGTTGAGCTCAGCAATGGCTCTTATCTGTAGTCTAGGGTTGACAGTGTGAGATTTTGCCATGGAAATGGGCTCTATAATACAATGTGGATGATGAGATTCTGGAATTACAGAGGCCAGATGGCAACCCTGAGCCACGCATCTTTATTGATATAATAGGTAGCAGGATAGAATAGTAATTGCCATGCCTTGATTCATAGACATTTATGGCAATGAAAATAGACCATGGTGTTCCTGGGGCAGGGGAGTCAACTAGGCTGTTTCTCAATTTTATTGTAATTAAAAAAATAGAAAGCTGGTGATTAGAAGGTTTATGTCAGATGCCATGAATGAAAAATTGTACTCCTTCATGCAATTTCCAGATCTAGTCATTCACAGACCCATTGATTTAAGATCATGCTGGGTCACCTAAATTATAAACATTGAATATTCCTTTAGTGTTTTCATTTTCAGCCTTTTCCCAGGATACTTTTGCATGGGGGAAAAGGAAATATTCAGATTTTAGAGCTGTTGTATATAGGTTTTGAGGTGACATTGATCACAGATGACCCAAAATACCATCATGTTCTTCTGATTAGTATGGAGGCTCTAAGAATCAGATAAGAAATGGAGTTTCTGCCCAAGCTTATCTCATATTGAGTCAAATGGGTCCATGCACCCAGATTGTGTCTCTTTCTCTGCTCTTTGAGTATATAATCGGGATACACATTCTTAGATGCCAAGAATGGAAGATCCCTCCTATTGTTTCTTCCTCTATGGATGGAGGACGACTATAGTAGGAAAAACCAAGTGAAACCCTCCAAACTCTCTGACAGACATTCAAATCAGAAAAAAAAAAATCATATTCTTAGAAGGTACTGAAAATTAGTGTCACCATTGAAGATTTAAAAGATGTGTTCTTGTCTCTCAATTTTCTCATCTAAACTCTGTAAAACCAGGTGGTTCATGGCTTATGATAGTGATTACTGTAAACTTAACAAAATGGAAGCCCTGATTGCAGTGGCTGTGCTGGATGTAGTATCTTTCTGAAAGCAGAACAACTGGGTCTGTAGCACTTAGTGTATAGCTATTGATTTGGAAGAATGCTTTCATCTTGATGCACATCAACAGGGAGGATTGAAAGCAATTCACATTCACTTTGTAAATACAGCAGTTTACAAACACTCTCTTGCCTCCGTGCAAGTTAACTCATGATCTTTGACATAATATGGGCCGTGGGAACCTTGACTATCTCTAAATTCCTGAGAAGTCATTCTTGTCCACGACATATTAATTGGGTTAGCTGAGCTGGAAATGGCAATACCCTTGCATTCTTGAGTAAGGTACTTGTATTCCAAAAGGTGGGAGATAAACCCATAAAGAGTTATGGTCTTGCCATATTGGTGAAGTTATAGGAGAGTCTGGAATCTGCGGGATGTTTTCTCAAGTAATGGACAAATTGTTGTACTTTTGCACCTTTTGCCACCAAGAGAGAGGGACAGTTCTTAATTTGGCTTCAATAGAAAAATAACAGTATGGACCTTCAGGGCTCTGGAGTGAGATCATGCCATGCAGAAAAATGCCCTCTGCTTAAAAATCATCTTCCAATATGCTACTGGGCACAAGATACCAAGATACTTTGCAAGCTAAATGCCCATTGTGATCTGGGTATTATTAGATCTACCATATCATAAGTTTGAGTAGACAAAGCAGCTATCCATTTAACCCCTTGAACAATGAAGTGATACATTTAAGTCTTAGCTCAGGCAGGTCCAGAAGTTATGAATCAACTACATGAATAAGTGGCTCGGATTCTTATGTCCCCTAACTTTGTTGCATTATTGCCTCTTCGTCAACTCACACCAAGCAATCATAAACATGAAATTCAGGATAAAGGGCTCAGAGCTACCAATCAGTAGATGTTTAAGTTTGTGACCTGCATAAGAGCATCACACTTGAGGGGAAGACACTTATACCATAAACATCTTATCCTTTTGAAGTTTTTCTTATTTTTATTATGAAATTGTTGATTCAAAGACAGGTAATTTGTATATTTATCACAATAAAGATTGTCCACACATTGTGATAAATGCTCTTATTCTAACAAAATGAGTATCTGTAGAAACAAAGATTTTACAATTGAAAGCAAGGTGTCTTTTTCTATAAAAATATGATGGATACATATTGTTCTATTGAAAGTTACAGTTGAGAGTCAAGTTTGGTGACTAAAACACCTCATTAATCTAATAACATCTTAAATGATCGCTACATCTAAATTAGGAACTTGTAAATAAGATATAGAAATCTAGACTTGAAGTCAAATGTAAGGATAATATCCACTACTGAATTTATTTGTCAGTAACAACTTCATATTATGTTTTAAGTAAAGTTAATATTATATGAAAAATGATAAAGGAACCAAAATTCTATGTGCATAATTCCCTTGAAAGCATCAAAAGAAATAAGAAATTATTTGAAGAAAATAAAGGCCAAATGGCTGAGTCTCTTGACATTGATACCAACTTCTACAATGAAGGAAATACCAAAAATATAAGGAAGAAGCCTCATTTTGACCACCAATTCCACAATTAGTCCATTTATATTCCAAAAATAAATAACAAAATCAATTTGTGTTTTTCTAAATTGGATACAAAATAGCATCTGTTAAAATAATGGTATAAAATATGGTCTAATATTATGGCCTTCTGAATGTTCTGGGTGACTAGTGATTTGATTAATTATGAAACAGTCAACTATTGAAATTATATAAAACATTATAATTGAAATGGGCCAACGAATATTGTAAAGAATGTGATATTGCTATAAGAACACTGTGTAAGGCACTAAATTTCTTACTATGTTTCCTAAAATCTAGTATGGTTCACCTAAGTATTTTGAAATATTTTTCTGGATCTCAGGATATATTTAAATTTTCCAATATTGGTTACCAGTGAAGTATATAACTTCTCAAAATTTTTTTTTGTAATTCTAGTTTTTTAAATTTTACTCTTGTTTAATTTCAACGTATTATGGGGGTACAAATATTACAGTTACATATATTGCCCATGCCCCCCATTCCCCCTCGAGGCAGAGCCTCAAGCATAACCATCCCCCAAAGGTTGCACATCTCACTCATTATGTTTGTATATACCCATCCC
>VBSM01002707.1:2576086-2595717 GCA_008086735.1 Cheirogaleus medius
TGAGATAACTGATAGGTGGGGCAGATTTCTGTTCATTATGTTGGATTGAACTTGTTGCTTTGTTTTCTCTCTTGAGCCCTTGTGGTATCTGGCCTTTGATCTTTAGCTTTTGAGTAGATTTACATTCGTAAGTGTTTATTGTGCTGATCTGTTGGTAACACTGTTTTGAGTACTTCTTGGAGGGCATGTCTTGTGTCTTGTGTTGGTGAATTCCCTCAGTGTTTCCTTATCTGAGAATGTCTTGATTTCTCTTTCCTATACAAAACTTAGTTTTGCAGAGAATAAGATTCTAGGTTGAGCATTATTCTGTTTTAGAATTTCATTATTCTGTTTCAGAATTTCACCAAATCCTTAAAAGTTGTGGATAAATAAAATGTGCTATAGCCATACAATGGAATATTATTTAGCTATAAAAATGAATGACATACCAATACATGCTACAACATGGATGAACCTTGAAAACATGCTAAGTGAAGGAAGCCAGTCACAAAAAAACATATATTGTATGGTTCCACTTATATGAATTGTCCATATAATAGGCAAATCTGTAGAGAGAAATTAGATTAGTGGTAGCTTAAGGTTGGGAGTGAGGGTGAGGTGATATGCACGTGATAGCTAAAGTGTCCAGCGTTTCTTTTTAAGTGATGGCAATAATCTAAAATTTACTATGGTGATTGTTGTACAACTCTGTGAAAATACTAAAAGCCATTGAATTACACAATTTAAAAGGATGAATTGTATAGTTTGTGAATTATTTATTAATAAAGTTGTTGTTTTAAAAATCTCTATAATTTGTATAGTTGTAACGATGTATTGTCCAGCTGTATTCTAGGACTTCAGTGGCTATATGGCCAAATGGAGGAAAAGCACATTAAAGCCTTAGAATCCTTTGCATCTGAGTTCTTATGCCTGCTCAGCTACTAATAAGCTGCATAATCTTAGAAAGTCAATTTTCTCACATGTGAAATGGAAGTATCACCTAGCCTTTTGCAGGATTGCTCTAAGAACAAGATGAGATAATTTCAATAAAGAGCCTAACACAGTGCTTGGCCTATTTATAGCTATCCAAGAAATGTTTGCTCTCTTCTCAGTTTCACACCCCATGTATAATAAAATTTATCTTTTGCTCAGATTGAATCCTTGTGAACATGTGTCAACATGTCATTTCATCCCATCCTTCCTTGTGAGATTACCATATATCCATCAAACAAGGCAACCTGGAGTTTAAGATTTGAATAACAACTAAAGAAAACTTAACTGTGTAAGTCATTAAAATTTGTCTGTGTGTAAGTGTGAAAGACACAAAAAGGGGTGAAAAATTAAGGCTGGAAGACAGCAACAGAGGAGTGTACCTCATTCATAACAGAAGTGTTTTGCAGTTGGCGACACCCCCACAAATGACTAATCTCCAAGAAGAAATTTGATTCCTTCAACTGCAAGAAAAAGAAGTTTAACACAGGCAGCTGTGGCGATAAATCTTCCTATCAGTTGCGGCTATAAGTCCGGAAAATCTTGAGTTAACTGTGCTGGTGAATCATGCACATTTATTTTATACTCGTTTAAATATATTTTTCCTTTATTTACACAGAGATGGCTTGTAATAAAGCTACCATTAAACACTGGTGTCAGAAAACCACCAAAGAGAGTTCATTTTCTAGCATCCATGATAATAATATAGATGCCCAATTCATGACGTGTAGTTTTCCTTTCTCTGTGCAAATATTAAAATAATATTTCTGCTTGCAGTTATCAAGATATTGTGGCCTTGATCCCAGCCATAGAAAAATTAATTAAGGAGAGGGCTTTTTGATTATATGTAGAAATTTAAAATATATTGGTATTTGCCAAAAATGTATAGCTTACTGACAGGCTCCAAATATTTGACTAGATTAAAAACATCCACAATATAAACACAACTATGGAAAATCTTGTGGTGATTTAAAAATTCATAGTCTCAAAGTAATGTTTCACTTTCAGAACATAAAAGGACATGTCCCTGCTTGGCAATTGAGATACCTAATACAAACAGAAGTTTGGGTTCAGGCAGGAGTGGGAGGGAGGGAGGAGAAGAATACTACAGTAATGGAAGAGTAGACAGTTGCTATAAAGTAACATTCACTTTCATCTTAATGTATTTAATGAGAATTTCCAAGAATTATTACTTTACCAGTGTCTCTGGGGAAATAAGATCTGATCTTCTAAGTGAAACTTTTTTCCTGTCTGGGCAGTTTTTATTCTCTCCTTTAGTAGATGATTAAGTGTTTAAAGTAGTTCTATGAGGAATTGAGTTAAGGATTTTATCTTTCCAGCTTTATTGAGATATAACTGCCAAATAAAAGTTGTATCTAAGGTATGAAATGCAATGTTTTTATATACATATAGATTGTGAATTGATTACCATGGTCAAGCTAATGAATATATCCATTGCCTCACATAGTTATTTGCCTTTTATTTGTGGTGAGAACATTTAAGATACTCTCTTAGCATATTTCAAGTATACAATACAGTATTATTAATTATAGTCACCATGTTGTACATTAGATCTTCAGAACTTATTTACCGTGCAAAACTGAAACTTTGTAAACATTGATTAACATCTTCCCATTTCCACCCTCCCCTGTCCTTTAACAACCACCATCCTACTCTCAGCTTCTATGAGTTCCACTTTCTTAGGTTCCACATACAAGTGAGATAAGGTGGTATTTGTCTTTCTGTGCTGGCTTCTTTCCTTTACCATAATGTCTTCAAGGCTCATCCATGTCACGAATGACAAAAGTTCCTCCTTTATTACAGCTAAATAGTATTCCATTGTGTACACACCACACACACACGCACACACCACTATTTCTTTATCAATTGATCCGTTGATGGGCACGGGTTGATTCCATATCTTGGCTGTTGTGAATAATGCTGCAATGAGCATGGGAGTGCAGACATTTCTTCAACATACTATTTCCTTTCTTTTGGATATATACCCAAAAGTGGAATTGCAGGATCATATGGTAGTCCTATTTTAAGTTTCTTGAGAAAATTCCATTCTGTTTTTCATAATGGCTATACCAACTTACATTCCCACCAACAGTGTACAAAGATTCCCTTTTCTCCACATATGCATCAACACTTGTTATCTTTTTTTTTTATTTTTGGTAATAGCCATTCTAACAGATGTGAGGTGATGCTATCTCATTTGTGGTTTTGATTTGAATTTGCCTGATTATTAGTGATGTTGAGCATTTTTTTCATACACCTGTTGGCCATTTATATATCTTCTTTTTAGAAATGTCAATTCTGGTCCTTTGCCTGTTTTTTAAATTGGATTGATTATTTTCTTGCTATTGAGCTGTTTGGGTTCCTTATATATTTTGGATATTAGCCCCTTATCAGAGCTACAATTTACAAATATTTTCTCCCATTTTGTAGGTTGTCTCTTCTGTCTGTTGATTTTTTCCTTTGCTTTGTATCAGTTTTTAGTTTGATTTAATTCCATTTGTCTATTTTTGCTTTTCCTGCCGGTGCTTTTGGGGTTATATCCAAAAAATCATCACCTAGACCAATGTCATGGAGCTTTCCCCCTAAATTCTAATAGTTTTAAAGTTTCAGGACTTACCTTTCAGTCTTTAATCCATTTTGAGTTGATTTTTGTATATGGTATGAAATAAGGATCTAATTTAATTCTCTGTATGCAGATATCCAGTTTTCCCAGCACCACGTATTGAAGAGACTGCCCTTTGTGTGTTCCTAAGGACTCCTTTTGGTCCTAGTTTTCTACAAAGCTTTGGTGTTGTGTTGCTGCTGTTATGCTCTACGTTGAGACAGGCCTGACAGTTTATCACTAGAGTCCCAATGTTCTCTGAGAACACATGAGAGAAAGTAATCTGTGATTGCTGGGGCATTGCATAAGTGTCTGTGCATTTGAAGAGTAGAAACCTCTTCCAATTTTACAGACTAAGTTCAGCAGAGATTCTGTGTGGGCTGACTGGCACTCAGGCAGGCTGATCTGGTGCCTGGGTCCACAGGGTGGGCCTAGAGTTTGGGTTCAATGGGCAGGCCTGTCACTGGGGTCTGCAGGTGCAGGCCTGCAGCCTGAGTCTATAGGGCCTGGCACTGGAGTTCACTGGGGAGGGCCTGGTGATGGGATCAGCAGTGAAGTCTGGTGTTCTTCACTCTGCTTCCCTGATGCAGAGGGTGTCTTTCTCTACGTTTTGCCGTGTGGGCTTGAGAGAAGGGTGATGTGGGTAATGTGAAACTATCTTTCAATCCTCTTCAATATATCCTTTTTATTTTTGTGCTCCACTCAGTTGTAGTAATATCTCACCCAGATTGATTAGCTCTTACAAAGGTATTTTCATGTGTGGATGATTATTTGAATTGATGTTTCCATGAGTGGCTGAGCATTGGAAATTCCTAATCTGCTTTCTTGCTGACATCACTTCTCTTGGTGTTTCCTGAATTAAGGATTTTAAAAGATCTAGATGCCCACCATAATATGCTGGCCTAAGCTTGCTTAACTTGTAAACCTTCTGAATCCTTAAAATGTTGTATTATACTAATCAACCAGGTTTTCTCCAAAGTATGGTTGTGAGTTCAACTGTTAGAACATATACATATATATATTCTAATATTTCTACTTTGCACAGAGATGCGTAAATTTTCTGAGAAAAGATCACATAGAGCCTTGTAGGTTATGATAATGAGTTAGGGGTTTATTATAGATGGTAAAGACTTAGAACAGTCCAGAAACTCTTATAATAGGTCAGGAAAGAGGTGGTGGTAGGTTGGCACAGGGTGGTAGTAGTGGAGATGGAGAGAATATGAGGGTACATTTGTTCAAAAGTTAGAGTTACAAGATGTTCTGATAGACGTATGTGAACAGAGAAGGGAAAGTGAAGATGGAAGGATGTTTTGGCTAGAGTCATAAAGTGGTTAAGATGGATCATGTTTTAGTTACTAGTAATTTGGGCCCGACACTTGCTTTATTCATTCATTCATTCATTCATCCATTCAGAAAAGATTTATTGAGTACCCTATCTGTGCCATGCACTGTGCTAGGTGCCAGGTATGCAGTAATGAACACAATAGGCACAATTTTTGTTCTCATGAAGATTGTGGTCCAATGAAGGAGATTGAGCCTGAGTCTGACAAACTAATACTTACAAAAGAGAGTAGTGAGTACTATGGTAGTAGCAAGCACAGGATACTATTGCAGCTTATAGGAGGGACAGTAAACCCAGATTTGGGAGGTGTTAGGTAAGAAAAGGCTTCCAGAAAGTAGTTACTTCTATTCTGAAACCTACAGGATGAGTGGAAGTCAAAAAAGTAAAGAGGAGGTGGGAGAAATGATCCAGGTAGAAAGAAGAGCTTGATAAATGGCCCTGAACAGGGGAAGACCATGTTGAGCTCCTGATACTGAAAAAATATTCAGTATGGCTACGTGAGAAAGGAGAAATGTTAAATGATAAAGCTAGATAAACATGCAGGAGTCAGAAAGTGCAGGGCCTTATAGAGGTCATGCTAGAGTATTAGTCTTTCCCTTAAGAACAAAAGGGAAAAAACTGAACTTTAAAAATGATTTTTATTTTGATATAAATGTAGGTTCACATGCAATTATAAGAAATGTTTAACTGTTTGTATCCTCTGCTATTTCTCTCCTCAGAGTTTCATAGTTATCCTTGCAGAGATCTTTCAACTCCTTGGTTAAGTATATTCCTAGGTATTTTATTTTCTTGTAGTTATTGCAGATGGTATTGAGTCTTTGATTTGACTCTCAGCTTGACTGTTATCAGTATATAGAAATGCTACTGATTTCTGTACATTGGTTTTGTATGCTGAGACTTTGCTGAATTTATTTATCAATTCCAGGATACTCTTGATGGAGTGTATGGGGTTTTCTAGATACAAGATCATATCGTCAGTGAAGAGCGATAGTCTGATCTGCTCTTTCCCCATTTGGATACCATTTTTTTCTTTCTCTTGCCTGATTGCTCTGGCTAGGACTTCTGGAACTATGTTGAATAGAAGTGGTGACAGTGGGCATCCTTGTCTTGTTCCAGTTCTTAGGGGGAATGCTTTCAATTTTTCCTCATTCACTATGATGTTGGCTGTGCATTTGTCATATATAGCTTTTATAATTCTGAGATATGTTCCTTCTATGCCTAGTTTGTTGTTGAGGGTTTTTATCATGAAAGGGTACTGGATTTTGTCAAATGCTTTTTCTGCATCTATTGAGATGATCATATGGTATGTGTTCTTGCTTTTGTTTATGTAATGAACCACATTTATTGATTTACATATGTTGAACCATCCTTGCATCACTGGGATGAAGCCCACTTGGTACGGGTGGATTATTTTATTGACGTGTTGTTGAATTTGGTTTGATAGTATTTTATTGAGGGTTTTTGCATCTATATTCATAAGGGATATTGGTCTGTAGTGTTCTTTTTTGTTGTGTCCTTTCCTGGCTTTGGTATGAAGCTGATACTGGCTTCATAAAATGAGTTGGGGATGATTCCTTCCTTCTCAATATTATGGAATAATTTCTGTACTATGGGTACTAGGTCTTCTTTGTAGGTCTGATAGAATTTGGCTGTGAATCCATCTGGTCCAGGGCTTTTTTGTTGTTGTTTGTTTTGGGAGGAGGTATTCTATTACAGTTTTCATCTCACTGTTCATTATTGGTCTCTTTAGTTCTATTTCTTCCTGACTGAGTCTTGGGAGGTTGTGTTTTTCCAGGAACTTGCCCATTTCCTCTACATTCTCCAGTTTATGTGCATATATATTTATGCAGTATTCATGGATGATGTTTTGTATTTCTGCAGTATCAATTGTAATGTCACCTTTCTCATTTCTGATTGAGCTTATTTGGGTCCTTTCTCTTCTGTTCTTGGTTAATTTAGCAAGAGGTCTATCAATTTTGTTTATCTTTTCAAAGAACCAACTTTCTGTTTCCTTAATCCTTTGTATTGTTTTTGTTTGTTTGTTTGTTTTCCAATTCATTTAGTTCTGCTCTGACCTTCATCATTTCTCTTTTTTGCTGATTTTTGCTTTGGTTTCTTCTTCCTTTTCTAGTTCCTGAGGTGTGACTTTATGTTGTTAATTTGTGATCTTTCTGTTTTTTTGATGTAGGCATTTATGACTATGAATTTTCCCCTGAAGAATGCTTTTGCTGTGTCCCATAGATTTTGACAGCCTGTGTCCCCATTGTCATTCAGATCAAAGAGTTTTTTGATTTCAATCTTAATTTCATTCTTGACCCAATAATCGTTCAGCCATAAGTTGTTTAATTTCCATGACTTTGTATAGGTTTGAGTGTTTCTCTTGTGATTGATTTCTAGTTTTATTCCACTGTGGTCTGAAAAGGTATGTGGTATGAGTTCCATTTTTAAAAAATCTGTTGAGACCTATTTTGTGGCCCAAAATATGATCAATCTTAGGGAATATCCTAACTGCTGCTGAGAAGACTGTGTATTCTGTAGTTAGGGGTAGAAAGTTCTGTAAATGTCTGTTAGGTACATTTGATTTAGAATTTGGTTTAAGTCCATTATTTCCTTATTTCTTTTCTGCTTTGATGATTTGTCAAATTCTGATAGTGGGGTGTTGAGGTCCCTGGCAACTACAGTGGTGTTATTTATTTATTTGCTTAGCTCTAGTAAAATTTGTTTTATGTATCTGGAAGCTCCTGTGTTGGGCACATATCTATTTAGGACTGTTATGTCTTCTTGTTGAATTTCTCCCTTGATCGTTATATTATGACCCTCTTTGTCTTTCTTTACCTTTCTTGGCTTAAAGTCAATTTTATCTGATATGAGAATGGTTACACCTGCTCTCTTTTGATTTCCATTCACATGAAATATTATTTCCCATCCTTTCACATTGAGACTCTGTGTATCCCTGTAGTTTAGATATGTTTCCTGAGACAGAGATACTTGGGTTGTATTTTTTAATCCATTCAGCTAGCCTATGTCTTTTGAGAGGAGCATTCAGTCTGTCAACATTGATAGAATTGATTTGTGGGATGTTGGTCTGTTCATCCTGTTGGGTAGTCCCTTATTGCTTTGTTTTACCTCTTGTTCTATTGTTTTATAAGAGTTGTGAGTTTGGAGTTTTTTTTAGGTGAGGTTACACTGGTGGATATGTGTTGTACTGATTTGTGTATAATGCTGGTCTCAGTATTTTGTGCAAGGTAGATCAGGTCATGGTAAATTTCCTCAGTATTTGCTTGCCTGGAAAAGACTTAAGTATCTTTCTCCATTTCTCCATTAGTTATGAAACTTAGTTTTGCAGGATACAAAATTTTGGGCTGGCAGTTGTTCTGTTTATGCAGATTTAAGATGAGTCCCCAATCTCTTTCTGGGTTATAAGGTCTCTGCTGAGAAGTCTGCAGTTAGCCTAATGGATTTTTCCTTTCTAGGTTATTTGATGTGTTCATCTTACTTCTTGCAGAATTTTCTCCTTCATTTTGACTTTGGCCAGGTTGATTACTATGTATCTCAGAGATGACCTATTTGCTATGAATCTTCCCAGTGTTTGTGTCCATCTTGTATCTATATGTCTGAATTTCTGGCAATACCAAGGAAGTTTTCCTCAATAATTTCCCCAAATAGGTGTTCCATGCTTTTACCTCTTTCTTCTCCTCCCTCAGAGATACCTATAATTTGAATGTTAGTTTGCTTCACATAGTCCCATATCTCGCTCAGTGATTGCTCACACTTTTTTAATACTCTTCTCTGCCTCTTTAAATCACTGGGTTGTCTCAAGAGCCTTGTCTTCAAGCTCTGAAATTCTCTCTTCTCCTGGTTTAGTCTGTTGTTAAAGCTTTATGGTGTGTTTTGAAATTCCCTAAATGACTCTTTCATTTCTTTAAGTTCTCTTATAACCTTTCTTATGTTGTCTAGCTCTCTAGTGACTTTTTTATTTTTTTCATTGATTTCCTGAAATTTTTTTGGCTTCTTTTTGTTGTTTTTCAACTTTCTTTTCAATTCTATTTATCTTATTTGCCATCCATATTCTGAATTACATTTCTGTCATTTCAGCAATTTTCTTGTTGGTGGGGTCCACTACTATAGCTCCATTGTGTTCCCTTGGGGGTGTTGAACTATTTTGTTTTTTTTTTCCTTCATGTTGTTAGGGTTCTTTTACTGGATTCTTCTCATTTGGTTCCTCTTCTCTAAGCTCTGGTTTAATAAGATTGCAGGGCACCCGTTCTCCTTTGCTGGGGACTCTCTCAACCAAGTCCAAGAGCAATGGCTGCTCAGGGCTGGGTAGTCCTGAGTGAAGTGTTGCACCTCATGGATGTTCTGCTAGCCCAGTGATAGTGATGGGGACTCAGTGTTGGGGTCTTAGGGTCAAGGCACAACTCTGGAGTCTCCAGGGCAGAGTCACACGCCCAGTGGGGGCCCTGGAACTACAGCAGCAGAACCTCAGACTCAGGCACAGCAAGAGTCACAGGCATGGCTGGTGCTGGCAATTTCAGGGGCATAGCTGCCCATATGGGGGGATGTTCCACCAGCATGGGGACTGCCTATGCCCGATTTCACAGTGAGGGATTTTTCTTGGTGGCCCAGGGACCGTGTAGGTGGGCTGGAGCTGCTGGTCAGTGAAGGTTACACCACACACACCTAGGACCCACCGAGGCAGTCACCCCAGGCTTCCCATGTGGTGCCTGTTGCTTCTGGGACTCCTCCTCTGTTTAGCTTCCACACCAAGAAGAAGCCATGCTCAGCCCCCTGTCTCAGGGCACTGCACAGGAGGATCCCTCCCCAGCCCAGTGGTGGTAATGCAAAGGCTACTCTTGGAAGGCCTGGGCCCAGGCATACCTGGATCCATGTGTTGGGGCAATCGAGATGGCATAGGTTGCAGAAACCTACCTGGGATTGGCGTGTAGCAGGTCTCTGCTGTACCTGTTCTACAGTAGAATGTCTCTGCAGAGACTCAGCGCTCCCTGATCGGCCCAGAGGTCTGCCGTGGAAGAAGGAGACCCCTCACAAATTGAGATGCCTGTAACTTTGTTTCTCTCCTAAAAAGCAGTGTCTCCTCGGGTTGCTTCTATCCTGCTATCTTTACCTTTCCCCAGCAGTGTGTATTGTATTGAGACTCCAGCTTAATCTCTGACATTGTGGGTGATGCTTGTAAGAATCAGCCATGGCCTGTTTGACTGAGTTGGTAGATGCCGTAATGAGCTATACAGTTGTTCTCCCTGTCAGTGGTTTATGCTTGCAGGAAGGAGTCAACTGCAGAGATGTTCTTTTGTGCCTGTAATAAGCTCTAGTCCCTCCGGAGGAACATTTGAATGCCCCAGGCTTTGGGAGGAGCCCTGTAGCTCCCAGATGGTTGCTTGTTCTCCACCACAGCAGAGGTGGGTGGAGGAGTGAGGTAGGGCATGGTTAGGTTGGGTGAGCCTGAAGGCTTTGCAAAGTCTGGGCAGGGTTCAAAGCTCATTTTCCCAGCCTCTAGGAGGAGCTGCTGGGAGGAGGGTAAAGGCAGGCCCTCCAAACCAGGATGACTGCTTGGGAGGAAGGGATCATAATTTCCCAACTGGCTGTCAGGAGTGAGCTCCGCCCCTCTTGCGTTACCCCTGCCCTCTGGTGTCTGGTTGCAAGCAGGTGTCTGAACATGCCCTATTTGGTTGCTATGGCACTGCAGGCTGGGATCTTCCACACCAGGGCACCCTCCCTGGTCCGAAAGTGTGGCTTTGAGCCGCAGCAGGGCTCCAACGTGATTTTCCTGGCTGCTAGGGAAAGCCACTGTGAGGAAGGTCAAGGCAGCTCTCCAAACAGGGAATGCTGCTTGTGAGGAAGGGGTCACAATTCCCCTACTGGCTGTTGGAAGTGAGTTCATCCCGTCTTGTGTTACCCCTGCCCTCTAGTGTCCAGTTGCAAATCAGTACCTGAATGCATGCATTTGGTTGCTATGGTGCTGTGGGCTGGGATCTGCCCTACTGGAGGACCCACCCTAGACTGACAGTGCAGCTTTCCTGTGGGAGGGGTAAGGGCACTCCCCCAGATAGCTGTGTCTCACACCCACACTGTATTCTCCCATCATTTCTGCCCATGTGGACTCCCTCGCCTCCTGAGTCCAGTTCCCAAATTTCCCCTTATGTCCCCAAGCAACCCGATCGAGTCCTGGGGACACAGGATCCAGCCTGCATGTCTGGCCCAGTGGAATGCACTTCCAGGAAATGCCAATAGGCAGGGAGCTCCCAGATTGGGCACCCTGCATTCACTGCAGGTCCTCAAGGAGAAAGGCATGGGTCCCACTCTCTTTGAAAACCTTAGACTAGAGGACATGCCAGCTGGGGAGAGGCAGCCACTCACCAAATTCTTGGCTCAAACTGCTCTCCTGGTTGCAGTGGGTTGGGGTGGGGTGGGGTGGGAGAAGATAAGAGTCTGAATGGAAGGAAGCTGGCTCTCTGGCCTCTTGGGTCACTCTCCTTGGAGGGGAACCCTGCACATAATGTCCGAGCTCTGGGACCACGCAAGTCCTCCCCACAATTCCATGGTTGTCACAGTGCTTGGGGCTTGTGGGGGTGGAAAAGCTTCCAAGTAACATGATCACTGAAGGAGTGTGGGAAGGAGAAAGGGATCCCCTTTTATCCCTTCACTGGGCTCCAAGCTTCTCTGGGTTTGATCCTCATCAATATCTTTTTTTCTTTTTCCTCTTCTTTCTGTGCTTCGCAATTTTCCTCCATGAGGACCCAGCAGGCTCCGGTACTTTTTCCTCTGACCTCCACTTGAGCTGTGTCCTTTCTCTCCTCTCCTTTATCTGAAACCCTTCCTTCCCTCTGAGCTGGGACAGTCCAGTAAGCAATGTCTCTAGTCAGCCATCTTGCCTCCCATCTATATTTTCTTCTAGAAGATTAATAGTTTTAGATGACACATTTAAGTCTCACATTTCAGCAACTTATTTTATATGGTACAGAATTTGGATTGAAGTTCTTTTTGTTGCATAGGAGTATTTAATTGTTCTAGCACCATTTGTTGAAAAGGCTATCATTAGCCCACTGAATTGCATTTATGCCTTTGTCAGAAATTGGTTGTCAATATAAGTATATGGGTCTATTTCTGAATTCATTTCTGTTTCATTGATTTGTTTCCTTTTTACACCATTAACATACTATCTTGGAGATTTCTAATAAATATTGAAATCAGGCAGTGGTAGTCTCAAACTTTGTTCTTTTTGAAAATTCTTTTGGCTATTTTAGGTACTTTGAATTTCTATGTGAACTTTATAATAATTTGGTCATGTTTTACCAAAAAGCTTGCTGAATTTTGTTTGAGATGGCATTCAATTTATAGATCAATTTTGCAAGATTTATTTGAGAGGGAATAAATGAAAGAAAAATAAAATCTTTGATTTAAATTAATCTTTTTAATTTTAAAAAACTTTTAATTAAAAAACACATAACATAAAATTTACCATCTTAATCATTTTTAGGCATACAGTTCACTAGTGTTAAGTACACTCACATTGTTGTGCAATCAATCTACAAAACTTTTTTCATCTTGCAAAACTGAAACTCTATCTCCATTAAATAATACCTCTCTATTTCTCCCTACCTCCAGCCCCTGCCAACCACCATTCTACTTTCTTTCTCCATGAATTTAATTACTCTAGGTACCTCATATAAGAAGAAGTATATAGTCTTTCTCTTTTTGTGACTGGTTTAATTCATTTGGCATAATGTTCTTAAGGTTCATTCATGTTATACTATATGTTAGAATTTCCTTCCTTTTAAAGGCTGAATAATATTTCATTTTTTGTGTACATCACATTTTGTTTATTTCATCTGTCAATGGAGACTTGGGTTGCTTCTACCTTTTGGCTATTGTGTATAATGCTGCTATGAACATGGATGTATAAATATCTCTTCAAGACTCTTCTTTCAACACCATTGGGTAAATATCCAGAAGCAGAATTGCTATATCATATTGTTATTATATTTTCAGTTTTTGGAGGAATTTCCATAGTGGCTGTGTGATATTTTATTCCTACCAACAGTACACAAGTTTCCAATTTCTCTACACTCTCATCAACACTTGTTATTTCCTGTTTTTTAAAAAAATATAGTGCCATCCTAATGAGTATGTGTAGTCATTTTACTTATTCTAAACTGATCTAACATATAATAGCTTATTTAAAATAATAAAAGCAGAAACATTTTTTTAAATAATAGCTTATGGATATTTGAAATATATGACAGCAATGTTATGAAAGATGGGAGAGAGGAATTGAAAATACTCCATTATAAGATACCTGCAATATCTGTGAATGGTATAATGTTATTTGAAAGTGGACTTAGATTAGTTGTAAATGTAGGTTTCAAACTCGAGGGTATACAATATAAAAAATTGAAAATAGGTATAATTGATATACTAAGAGAGGAGAGAAAATAGAAACATACAAAATGCTTCATTAAAAACAGAATGTATTATTTAGGTAAAGAAACAAAGTCAGAGTAGGCAAAAGAAAAAGAGTAGAATACAAAAAGGGAACAAAGAACATAATCAATGAATAGAAAACAGTTACAAAAATGGTACATATATCCAACTGTATTGATATTCACTTTAAATGTAAATGGTCTCAATACACCAATTTAAAGAGAGAGACTATCAGAGTGGATTTAGAAATGCAACCCAGTTGTAAGTTATCTACAAGAAACTGACTTTACATATAAAGATACAGGTAGATTAAAAGCAATGGGATGGAGAAAGATATACTATGCTAACAACAATCAAAAGAAAGCTAGTCCAGGTATGGTGGCTTACACCTGTAATCCTAGCACTCTGGGAGGCTGAGGTGGGAGTATTTCTTGAGCTCAGGAGTTCAAAACCAGCCTGAGCAAGAGAGAGATCCCATCTCCACTAAAAATAGAAAAAATTAGCAGAGCATGGTGGTACATGTCTGTTGTCCCAGCTACTCAGGAAGCTAAGGCAGGAGGATTGCTTGAGCCCTGGAGTTTGAGGTTGCAGTGAGCTATGATGATGCCACTGCAGTCTACCCGGGGTGACAGAGAGAAACTTTGTTTCAAAAGAAAAGAAAAGAAAATGAATAAAAAATGCTACAGTAGCTATATTAATTTTGGACAAAGTGGACTGCAGAACCAGAAAAATTCTCAGGAGTAAAGTGGGGTATTACCTAATAATAAAACAATCAATTCTCCAAGAAGACATAACAATGCTGAATATGTATGCACCTAACAATAGAGCGTGAAAATTACATGAGGCAAAAACTGATAGAACTGCAAGGAGAAATAGAAAAATCCACTATTATAGTGGAGACTTTAACACTCCTTTATCAGTAATTGACAGATGCAGAAGGCAGAAAAATCAATAAGAATATATTTGAACTGAGCAGTACCATCGAAACTCAATCTCTTTGACATTTATAGAATACTTCATCCAACAACAGCACAATATACATTCTTTTCAAGCCCATATGGCACATTCCTCAAGATATAAAACACACCTTATGAAATTTAAAATAATAGAAATCATACGAAGTATGATCTTACAACACAATGAAATTAAACTAGAAATCAGTAACAGAAAAATAGCTAGAAAAATTCCCAAATATATGGAGATTATACAACACACTTCTAAATAACACATGGATCAAAGAAGTCTCAAGAGAAATTTTTCAAATATTTTGAACTAAATGGAAATGAAAATACAACTTATCAAAAGGTGTGGAATGAACGAAATGAGTACTTATATGGAAATTTATAGCATTGATGCATATGTTAGAAAAGAGAGATCTAAAAACAATAATCTAAGCTTTAACCTTAGGGCACTTAAAAAAGAAGAGTACATTAAATCTAAATAAGCAGAATAAAAGAAATAATAAAAATTAAAGTAGAAATCAATGAAATTGAAAGCAAGAAATTAATAGAGAAAATCAACAAAACCAAAAGCTGGTTCTTTGAAAAGATTAACAAAATTGATAAACCCAGGCAGACTAGCCAAGAAAATCAGAAAGAAGAGACATATTACTATCAGAAATGAAAGAGGGGCCATCTCGACTTATACTATAGACCTTAAAAGAATAATAAGGTAACATTATAAACAATTCTATGTCTACAAATTTGATAACTTGGATGAAATGGACCAGTTCCTTGAAAGACTCACAGATCTATGAGAACCACCCAAAACAGAAAACACCATTCCCAGATGAATTCTATCAAACATTTAAAGAAGAAATGATAACAATTTTTACAATCGCTTGCAGAAAATAGAAACAGAGGCAATACTTCCTAACTCACTCTATAAGAACAGCATTACCCTAATGCTAAAACCAGACAAAGACACTGCAAGAAAGGAAAACTATATACAAATATCTCTCATGAACATACTCACAAAAATCCTCAACAAAATATTAGCAAATCAAATGCAAACATGAATAAAAAGAAATATATGTAATGACCAAGTGGGATTTATTCTAAGTATGCAAGTATGTTTGTATCAAAGTGTAGCTCAACATTTGAAAGTCAATTAATGTAATTTATCATATCAATAAATTAAAGAAGAAAAATCATATGATCATATCAAGAGAGTGAGAAAAAGGATTTGACAAAATCCAACACCTATTCATGATTAAAACTCTCAGAGAACAAGAAATAGAGAGGAACTTCTTCAATTTGATAAACAATATCTACAAAAAATGTACAGCTACCATCACACTTGATGGTCAGAAACTAGATGCTTCCTTTCTTAGTTTGGGAACAAGACATGTATGTCTGCACTCATCACTCCTATTCAACTTTGTACTGGAAGTCCTAGCTAAGACAAAAAAAAAATAAATAAAAAGTATAGAAATTGGAAAGTAAGAAATAAAACTGCCTTATTTTCATAGGTGATATGATTGCCTACTTAGACACCCCCCCAAAGAAAATACAAAACCTCTTTAACTACAACCAATTATAGCAAGGTTACAGGATAAAAGGTTAATTTGCAAAAGTAAATTGTTTTCCTGTATACAGCAATGAACATTTGTAATTTAAAATTAAAACACAACACTATTTACTATAGCACCAAAAACTCCTATAGTACCTGAGTAGACCTCGCAAAATAAATAAGGAACATATATAAGAGTAAAACTATAAAACCTAAGTAAATGGAGAGAGAATCTATGTTCATCAAGGCAGACAATGTTATTAAGATGTCAGTTCTTCCCGACTTGATCTACAGGTTTAATCTCAACCACAATCCAAGCATATTATTTTGTGGATATCAACAAACTAATTCTAAAGTTTGTAGAGTGGCAAAAGACCCAGACTAGCCAACACAATACTGAAGAATAACAAAGGTGAAGGACTAATATGATCTGACATCAAGACTTAATATAAAGCTACAGTAATCAAGACTGTGTGGTGTTGCCAAAAGAGTAGACAAATAGATCCATGGAGTAAAATGGAGAGCACAGAAATGGATTCATTCACACAAATATAGTCAACTCATCTTTGACAAAATAGTAGCAAAGGCAATTCAAAGGAGAAAGAAATCTTTTCAACAAATGGTGCTAAAGCAACTAGACATGCACATGCACAAAATTAAATCTGGATACAGATCATACACCTTTTATAAAAATTAACTCAAAATGGATCATAGACCTAAATAAAAAATGCAAACTATGCAATTTCCAGAACATAGCATAGGAGAAAATCTAGGTGAAATTTGGTTTGCTGATGACTTTAGATATAACAGCAAGAGGATGTTCTATGAAAGAAAAAATTTGATAAATTGTACTTCATTAAAATTAAAACTTCTGCTCTGCAAAAGACACTGTTTAGAGAATGAAATGACAATCTACAAACTGTGAGAAAATTCTTTCAAAAGACATATCTGAGAAAAGACTTGTATCCAAAATATACAGAGAATAATTGCTTCTCTGCCTTTTGGCTAAAATCAAGTGCAAAATATACAGAGAGTGCTTTAAACAGTATTCCTTTGCAGTTCTTTGTGCCCTGTGAAGTCCTCATATAACGAATGCCTGGAAACATTCTGTTCATCCCACAGTCCCCAGTCTCAAGAGTCCTTTGAGAAGGCTGCCTTTAAAGAAGCCTGAAAGTTTTTGTATCCCTTGATCCTGGTGTGAAACTT
Source organism: Cheirogaleus medius (assembly GCA_008086735.1). NCBI lineage: Eukaryota > Metazoa > Chordata > Mammalia > Primates > Cheirogaleidae > Cheirogaleus > Cheirogaleus medius. The sequence goes on from VBSM01002707.1 coordinate 2,593,177, forward strand.
CTGCCAGTCTAATTATGAGGCGTTAGAAATTAGCAGCAATTAGCCCTCATCGTGTAAAAAAATTCAGGTTTCTTTTGGTAAAACAAACTCATACCCAGACACACTGACAGCCATTTGCTCAAACAGTTTAATCACCTTTTGCACCAAAGGTTATGAACCTCCCTGGATGACTGGAGCTATTATTGACAATAGGCAGATGACTGAGAGAAGGCACTAGGGAGTAGGGCAAGGGGGATCCTCACAAGATGATGATGGCTACTCCATCTGAAAGAGAAAGCTTAGTAAACATATTCAGTGCTCATGTAAAACCATGTTTACTCGACTTTAGAATGAGTGCTGGGTTTTCAAATGCATACCATTCTTATTTTGCCCAAATTTTTGGAAGAATTGACAAATGAAAGTATAAATCCATGTCTTTCCCAAATCAGAATTCAAAGTACAACTTCAAGTCCTGAGGCCAGATTTCTTGACCTGATTTTGTCAGAACACCTGGACTTTAGTTTTTTTCATCTGTAAATCAAAAAGACCTCATTAAACAATTACTATTTTGATTAATATTTTTAATCAAAAGAGAAAATATGAAAACTATAGGCAATTGGACAAAATAAACCTAGGGCAAGTAAACAAACCCAAAACAGTAAATCCTACTGTTTAGCCATGACCATTATCATCATTTGGGCTTTTTTTTTTTCTGAGACAGAGTTTCACTCTGTTGCCCAGGCTAGAGTGCCATGGCATCAGTCTAGCTCACAGCAACCTTAAACTCCTGGGCTCAAGCAATCTTTCTGCCTCAGCCTCCCGAGTAGCTAGGACTATAGGCATGTGCTACCACGCCCGGCTAATTTTTTCTATATATTTTTAGTTGGCCAATTAATTTCTTTATATTTTAGTAGAGATGGGGTCTCGCTCTTGCTCAGGCTGGTTTCGAACTCTTGACCTTGAGCAATCCTTCTGCCAGAGTGCTAGGATTACAGGCGTGAGCCACCGCTCCCGGCCAGGGGCTCTTTCTTTATTGCCATGCCTAACTAGTTGCATAGCCATGTAGCACTATAGAAAATGTATGGCCGCTTTCCCACTCAACAATTTTCCCATGACACTAGGAAATCATTAACAACTCTTCTAGTTCTATGATTTTTGGGTATGTTTGGTTTTATCTATGTTTCTGTGGTTTCTTTATCTTATGGATAAAGACTATCAAATATCATGGTGAATAATACTTGATTGTTTATGAATAAACAACTCAATATAAAGTTTTTCATGGAAATTGTAACAACTGTACAAGCAAATTGTTATAGACTTAGAGGAAATTATTACAATTTTTTATTGATATTTGTTGCTCCTTTATTGGATTATAGTCCAAAGAAAAGTTTAGCATGGCAAATTGAAGGGCCGATTTTGCTATTTCTCTCCCCTTAGAAGAAGCGTATGGTCTGTAAGGCCAGATGTTAGCTTTCACAAAAAATTACTAGAAATGAACAAATGTAAAGTTTTTAAAATCTAAGGGTCCCTCTGAATTAAGCAGCTTAGAGTATACATTTTTACCACTTGATAAATTAATGAAACAGTATTGATGCCCTGTGGAAAAGAATGAAGATGGCTACCTTAGAGGATGAATTACATTAGTCTTTATGGGACAATAAGGCAGTATTGAGAGTTCAATAAAACAATGTTGGAAGTTCGGCATTGCTCACATATTGAATGAGCACCTACTACATACATGGCATTGGCCTTAGGAAAGGGGCATCTCAGGAAGACCAAGACACTGTTGCTGCCTGCGGGAGCTTACAGCTGTGTAGGGGGCGGTGAGGATAACTCTTAGACACAAATGGCTATAAGGTGTCACTTATAGGTGACGTGCAAAGGGCTAAGGGTTCTAGCAGACGGGTATCTGAAGTGGGACAAGACTTTCTTCTGTTGAACTGGAACAATGTTCCAATGGATCCTTTCATCCAAGGAAGAAGTACTTGCTCTGAACAACGTCACATATCAACATAGAACACACAGTAGGCTTTTTCCATTCCATTTAGTAGAAATCTGGAGTGAAATCCAAATTTAATGCAAAAGGGGCATCCCCTTAAATAAATGGGGAAAGGAACATCCTCAAATCTATTTTGTAAAAAACAACAAAAAAAAATAAAAATAGGGACAGAGGTGGAATCACACCTGCTAGGGGACACAGTATCACAGGTTCCAATATTACAAAGGGAAACCATTTCAAAGCCTTCAGGATTAGGTCCCAGAGAGGCAATTAGAAAGCCCTTCCCATGAAAGAGCTCAGAATCATTTATAGTAACATGCCCAAGAGAAGGAATTTATTTTTAGATTATTAACACTAATGTTGCTTTCCTCTTTAATTACGTCTCTGTATCTTTGAAAATGTAAAAGATTCCATTTCCTTCCTGGCAACTTTTGGCTCTAAATAGCCTGGGAAACCAACATGCGCATCTAAGTAGTACCAAATGTCAGGATGAAAGGCAAGCAAGTCTGCAACAGTCACGAGGATGATTCTAAGTATTTGGATGGTTGATAAAAATTTATTTA